>VZRZ01001330.1:1223680-1241276 GCA_013398175.1 Climacteris rufus
AGAGTGTCCCCTTCCCCCTGCCGTCAGTGGTCCTATGATGCCTCTATACCATGTCGACAGAGCAATTAAGTTGAATCAAGCAATTAAGCAACTAAGTGGAATCAACACACCCCACACACCCACCACGCCCCCCCAGCAGCAGGGTAGACCTGGTGTCTTCCCTGACATGACGTTCCCTCTGGGAGGGAGACAGGAAACTTTAGCACAGTCTGTGAAGCTGCCTATGTCTGATGCTTTACAGCTGGCACCTCATTTGATTCTCCTGAATGAACTTCCCCTGCCTGTGTTGTGTTTTATCGTCATTCACTACCCACGGAGGTGTTTGGTGCTTTCTCACTTCATGTGCTACACCGAGCAGTGATCCCCGGAGCCCTGGAAGAGCCTCCTCCACAGCAGAGCTTTCCATGTGGGTACACGTGGCCAGCTAGGCTGTGCTTACAGCTTATACCTGTATCTACTCTACAAAAGTAGCAAAGGATTCAGGAAGTTCTATTTGTAAAAAAGCAAAGTATATAGATAAGGTGGGGCCAAGAGTACAAGCTGGAACCTCTCTAAGATAAACGGGTTTAATATGTTTCCTAGCATTTATAAAATATTTTGTTTTGCAGGACATTAAGCTAGAATATTTTCTCTTTTACCTCTAAAATGGTTTAACATTCTCCATATTAAATTCTTAAAAAAATATATTTGTATGGAAATAAAGAACCTATAGTGAAGCTGATAAATCCACAGTTATCTTTACTATAAATCTTATTGTATTATTAAACTTGTATGTGGAGGTAGACAATTGGGGGAAGTGATGCACCACTTGAATCCTAAATTCAGGAACTTCAAGAATAGATAAAAGAAACAGTTCACTTCCTAAAATGTTCTTGATTTATATTATCATACATTCCTAAGCCTCTGTTTTTTTCATGCCTTTGCTTAGGTAATTATTTATTTCATTAAACATCAGCAAACTTATTCACAGAAAAAACCCCTATGCACTAAAACATAATTTTATTGTTTTAAGAATAATTTCCCAAGGTGAAAAAAATTCTAAGCAAGGAACTCACCTGAGATTTACTGCAGATAATTCTGCCTAGGAATACAGAATTCTCTGGATTTGTCCATGGGTGCCTGGACACAACCAAGAGATGATTTCTCTGGTGCTTTGACATGGAGCGCTGAAAGTGTTCTCATTTCCATACTGTTTGCCAGTGTCATCAAAGTGATGCATTTCACCCTTTTAGAAAGGAAATTCACATTAATTTTACTAAGTAAACATTCATGAACTAATATCAATAATACTTTCATAAGCTGACAGCTTGCAATAAATTCAATCAAGGATATTTTAAATAGGAATCATAGACCTGAAGCATTTCTTTATGTTTGCCTCAGTTATGAGGACTTTGGTACCCTGAAAAGAAATTCTAGCTTGTTGTTCTGGACAATAAAAATGATAATTTAAAAATGAAGTACATTTGTACCATTCCTCTCTGAATCTGGACTAGCAGTGTTTTAAGTATACTTCGGAAAGCTTGATTATGCCATTTTCAGTTTGGAAGTTTTCAGAGTTTTCCTCTCTGAACATATGATCAGATGATTTGGAGCAAATTCCTTCTATTATTGGAAGAGTAAATCCTTGCCTGTTTTTGAACTATCTACTGTGCTAAGTGGTTGAAAAATCTTATTTCAATAACCTCTGTTTTCTGTCTGGTACTTATTTATAGCTGCTGTTTTTTTAGGATAGGCTGTGTCTCTGTTACTGTAGGTACACAAACACATCAATTCGAGACTGGAAGTGTTGAGAAGCCTTTTCCACACCCTCAGCTCACACTTATCACAAACAGTTCCTGATGTTTCTTCTTTTTATGTGTGCTTATGTATACATTTATCTGGTTTGTGACTCCTAAAACACCCTATACCAAGGGAAAGTTCCTGCAGTCAATATTGAATAAAGACTCTGGGGCTGTCCTGCCATGCACAGCATCAGGTATCAAGACATCAGCACTGACATAGGTGGAGATGAGAGATTTTGCAAAGAAACCACTTGAATTCTACCTGTACCTGCTACAAAAGCTGGATGTTCAAAATCTTCACAGAGAGCCTGGGGAAATAATCCCATGAGAGAGGAAAGGCAAAGTATTTGCAAGTGTATCTTGTGATTAATACTAGGTAGGCCCAACTTAAACTTGGGAAGAGGTGAGAAAGAGAGTTTTTTATTCTTTAAAAATTGTTCATTTTCTTAGTATCTTTTGTTCATTCCGCCATTCATGATGAGAGGGTGTAGGGGTACAAAATAGAGAATCCACATGTCCAAACAGATTGGATGCCTTCCAATAATTTACTTGGATATGGAAGCAGGAATTAAGTTGGTTACTAGAGAATATTCGACACAGTTTATGAGCAGTCAAGAAGAGACTTTGGAGGGCAAAAGAGTAATTGAAAATACCAAAGATTCCTTCAGATGATCTCATATCCTCTTTGAGGGGAAACTCTAGGGCAGACATCAGCCAGTGGTACAGGTCTGGAACTGGAATGATGATATATAACACTGGTAATTACATCAATTATTCCTGTATAGCTTCAATTATGCATGCAGACATTGCACTCTGCAGCCTAATCAACTATTCATGAGAATGATATCAAGCTCTGTGCAGAAGTCAAAACATCACTATATGTTGGAGGAGTCTTTCGTTGAGTCACAGTTTTCAATATACTCCTTTGCATAGCTGAACTGAGGAATTTATTTTAACTGTTTTTTCAATCACATTAAAGTATCGAGGATAGGCTTGCTTTAAAGAAATTAAAAATTGACTTCTTTCTAATAATTTTCTCTAGTTCAGGGGATATATTCCTTTAAGTGAAGCTGATGATGCAGTGAATATTCTTGTTTGGCTAACCAAAACTCTTTTTATTTCTTTCAAACCTGCTAAAAAACCCCAACATATTACAATTATGTACCAGACAAGCTGATTTTGTTACGGAAACAACTGCTGAAGTATTTCAGAAATAGGAATATTCCCAATTACATTCTTTTCCTTTGTGGTCCATGTTGCACTAGTGGAGGTATTAAGAGTTATTTCAAACCACCAGAAAAACGTGACAACCTTGTTGCTGAAAGTGTCGTTTCTTTCTATTTTAACACAATTCAGCTGATTACCTCTCAGTATTTAAAAAATACCAAAGCAAAATACAGAAAACAAACACAAATATTTCTCTTAATTCAGCCAATATTCAGTAAGAGCGATAGGTTTGAAGAATTAAAACAAGTCCATATTACAGTTTGTAACCTGAAACATGCTTCTGGCTTGCTAAAAGAGAATGGAGAACATTTTCCACGCATTTTTGATGATATTGAAATGCAGATGCATTTATGTTTCACTATGCTGTGTTTGAAGTCCCATAGCTTCCCTCTTCCCTTGAGACTCTGGTCATCAAAAGACCCTGAAGACTGCTAAATGACATTTGGCACCTAGATAAGGGATGGAATCACAGATTGCACTTGGGAAACCAAAGAATCACAGGCTGTGTAATGCCTGTTTTTCTGCTGTTCATCATCTGTGAAAAACTCAGGTGGAGATTACTGGAGACATGGTGGTAGAAAGAAGGCAATGCCCAGTCAAGAACCAATCCAGATCAGTCACAAAATACTAGCAGATCGCTGAACATATTAGAGGTTGAAGAAAGGAGAAAAAGAAGGAAGACAGTTCAGAAGTCCTTTCATATAGATGAGAGATAAAAATTATACAACATTTGGCTCAAATTCCCAGAATCATTAGCAATTATCAAGACATATTAGTAAAGGTGTCTAACTGAACAGTTCCTGCTTAGTAGATATTGGCAAGGCTTATGTATTTATTGGACAGCCCTTGTACAGTAAAGGAAACTAGTGTGAAACCTCCATTCACTGAAGCAATCAGACTTTTATTTCTCCATCACAAACAGAAATCACCTCATTCACAATGAGTCATTTTCACTCACACATCCCAAACATCCCTTCTTAGTCAAATAGTCAAAACAAAATGTTCTCCTAGAGGCTGCCTCCAAGCTTTCTGACCCCATGTCTTGAACAGAATTGTGTCTCTGAGACAACTATCCATTAACTCAAAATACGGAACCAAAGAATTCTTGTTTGCCCCCAAAAATCTCTCCTTTGCTTGGATTTGGGTCAGATAAAATAGTCACTGACAGCATGAATGCCACTGAATGTAATAGATTCAAGTCCTTGTGAATGCAACCATCTCTATTCTTTTTAGAAAACTCCACACCTATGTCATTTTTGTACGCCAAAACTGCATGATTGTAACATGTTAAGCAGTTGGAAGGAAACTTCAGCGTAGGTTACTACACATCAAAAACTTCAGATTCACTGTGTTCAAACATTGTCCATTCTGGGGCATTGTTTGGACATTGCTGCATTTGGAAATCTAAGAAATTAATCTTTGTCTTTTTTTTTTTTTTTCCCCTGCTCTTCTGTAGCCTGGATATTCTGTGATTCCATGGCTAGATGAGAAATTTTTTTTTAATAAGGTTGATTAAAAACTATTTGTTGACTAAATAACAAAAAAAGCCAAGGTATGGTTACGTTTATCTGAAACTCAGGAAAAAGATGTAAAATTAAAACGGTACTTAAAGACCAAAACACTTTCAAATACAGAAATGAGACTTATAGAAACAATTCTCTTTCTTAGCTTAGTAATGTAACTTAGAAACTTACCTGAGTGCTTGAAGAAAACCTCCTGAGAGATATTTGAACTATAAGCATTTAAGCCAAACTTAATTCTTGAGGGACTGTTTTAAGTCCTGCCTCATTAAAATAAGCATAAATACTTTCACTGACTTATAAGAACTGGAATTATTTCATACATGCCCTTTTACAGGCTAGAACATGAAGAATTTAATATTTTCCCACATATTTACATATATCTATGTACTTCAGATAAATATATAGGGAAAAGTGCATTTCTGTATATATATCCGAATCTATATATGTGTAGTTATGTAATCTGTATCTTTATCTGTGTCTATATAATCTGTAGCTATACCTACATTTGCTTCTGACTGAAGACTTGTGACATGAATAAGGCACGTTTCTATCATCTTGCTTAAGAACCCAGTTTTATTCAATTCAATTCAATTCAATTTAATTCAATTCAATAATTTAAAGTAGGTCATGCAGCCATGGATACAGTGAATCAGACTGCTGATAAATTTAATCACTTAAGCAACTAATATTCTTTTTAAAGAATTTCACTTTTCTTAAAGAATTGCTTAGATATTTTCATGTTCTCTTCTGAGAAAAGATCTGAAAGTCAACTAATCCATTGCTATTTTCAGAGACTTGTTTAGAGAACTGAAAAGAGATACTTCAGGATGCTTTTCACTGAAAATTGTCCCGTTTTCACTTTATTGGAATTGATGGTTAAAATGAAAAGCTCATTATTTTTGTAACCTTGGTAGCTCTTCTGTAATTACCTCTAGGATCCTGGACAATATGTTATTCTTCACCAGCCCTTACTTAAATGTAATTTTTTTCCCACCTGAATATTTTCTGGCTCTATGTTGGCCCCTAGATCCCTGTCATCTTCTGTCATAAATAATCATATCATAAAGGCCTTTATGTTCACATTATACTAGATATCAGAATGTCAAACAAAAATCTCAGTTGAGTGACATGTATTTCTTATAAAGATCCTACCTGTGGCCACAAACGGGGTATAGAATTCTCCATCCCCTGATAATCTACACACTGAGATTGAGGCTCACAAGGTAGCAAGACAAATTAAAGTCTCACTGGTTCAGCAGCTAGTGATGTCCATGACATTAGAAATCCACTCATTTCTCATTAAATAATTTTAGTCTTCCCATTTATTTTAGAACTGGATGCATCAGGGTCACACTGGCCTTGTTACCCACGAGACAATTCTTCAGTTCTTAGGCAAATGGTTACAATTGCAGCCACCCTTTTTTAAAACAGGAGCTGAGAAATACTTGTTATTAAATACATCTGTGAAAAAAACCCCAAATCTTCAGAAAGTTTGAATATGTTAAATATTTGAAAAACAAGCAATAACAAAAAGTGTCTGCAAATAATAATTCACAGAGGAAAGGGAAATTTTGTTTATGTCCTTCTGACAATAAGGAACTCTCCCATTAAAATAATGTTCCATTATGCAAGGGGCAAACGTTGACAGTTGGATACATAAAAGTCTTATCCTATGTTCAAAAATTGTAAAAAAATTATAATAATTAACTACAGAATATATTTAATTATTCATGTTCAGAAAAATAGAGAAATTACATACCAACACTGAAGGCAGATATAGCCCAGCTCCAAATGTCATCTTACATGTTTTTCAGCACAAACAGGAAAAGCCACCTGTATGTAACATGCTAATCATATATCCAACACATTTAAAGAAAGTGCAGCTTAAGACATATAAGCTGAAAAGTGCAAAATATTAATAAAATATTTTTGAAAGGATATATCATTTTGTTGACTCGAATTGAATACAGAATTGCCATCACTGTATAATCACTTTTAAATCAGGGAAATACATTTTAACTTGACTGTGCTTGAACTGTGTATCTTTTACATTAAGAGTTGAATGTATTTTCAAGTAAATTTTATATATTACTTTAATCAGGAAAAGAAGTCAAAGGCAAGTACTATTTTAATGCAACTCTGTGTTTGAACATTCAGATACTGGTGGTGGCAATCCCAAAATGTTTTCATTTTGACAAGCTCCATCCTTGTTCATTTTCCCTGAAATTCTTACTATGATGTCAGAACAGCACAAAAGGGGACAAAACACACAACTCTGCATGAAGGACATAAAAGCAAATATTTTAAGACTGAGTGTCATGCAATAAATGAATTTCAATAATTTACACCTCCCCATTCTGTTTTGCCAAAATAGTTTTCTTAAATCCCTCCAAGGCCAGGGTAGTGTATCCCTAACCGAACAGAGACAGGGACAATATGAACCTGTGCTAACCCATGGCCACCCAAAGGATTGACTGAAGAACGTTGTGAACACTAGAGCATTTAATTAAAGCCCAAAGGACTCAGTCATTATGGACTCCTCTGCCCTGCTCCAGAGAGCAACCAGACTGTGCTAATCCTGCATCTAGACTAGAACATACCACCCTGTATTTCACATTCCTGGAGAAAAAGGACCCTAATGTCAATCTGGTCTGCCACACTGTATCCACCTGCAAAGCTGGACAGATGGATTTTTAGGAGTGGCTCTCCCTGCTGTGTCAGGACTTGAAATGTGAGCAGCCAACAGAGTGAGTAACATTCCAAACCTCATAGTTCCTGGTCTTCCTACCTTCTACAAGTGGCAGCCTACAGTCTGAGTCTGAATTCAGAAAGTGGCTGAAAGAGTTGTGGTCCTGGTTCACTGTGAAACCTCAGCTGGGGGGGTCTGGTCCTCAGCAGGGAAAGCTTGGTCCTGTTAGAGCAGGTCCAGAGGAGAACCACGAGGCTGAGCAGGGGACTGGAGCACCTCTCCTACAAAGACTGGGTGAGTTTGGGTAGTTCAGCCTGCAGAAGAGAAGGCTCCGGGGAGAACTCGTTGCAGCCTTTCAAATACATAGAAGAGGCTTTTAAAAAAGAGGGACAGCAACTTCCTATCAGGCTGATAGTGATAGGAGAAGGAATGAATGGTTTTAAAGCAAAAGAGGGGAGAATTAGGATAAATATTAGGAAGAAATTCTTTACTCATGAAGTGGTGAGGCACTAGAACAGGTTGCCCAGAGAAGCTGTGGCTGCCCCACCCCTGGAAGTGTTCAGGGCCAGGCTGGAGCAACCTGGGCTTTGAGCAACCTGGTCTAGTGGTAGGTGTCCCTGCCCATGACAGGAGGTTGGAACAAGATGGTCTTTAAGGTCCCTTCCAAGCCAAACCATTCCATGATTCTATGATCCATCCATATACTGCAGAAGGATGTCATGTTTACCCAGCCAAGGCACAATTTCTGTGCTATTTGTACGCTAAAATTATGTACACAATATTTTACCTCAAGCAGCTGAGCATACCCAGTATGACAATCTGCCTTTGTTGGACTTACATTCTATAATTTTCACTGTCACATGGCATGAGCAAACTTCTATGCCTTGTTGTAGCAGAAAGGGTTTTTTTTGTTAGAAATGAAGCATTAAATAAAATAAACCAGTTTCCTTTCTTTAGTTACTGTCTCACTGAGAGATGCACATTTAAGTGCTTAGTAATTGCTGTTGCAGTTTTTTCCCAAGAAATATCTCACTCTTAACCACAGGCAGATGGAAAAGATTTTCACATTAAATTAATCTACATTAGGTTGTTGTCATTCTTAAGAATTAAAATTCATAATTAAAACCGTACTGAAATGGAATTCCCAAAGTATCAAAATAACTGTAATGAAATGACCAGTTGATTGATATTCTCCTGAGAGCTGTAAATATAAGAGACTCTTAAATATAGATGGAGCATCTTAGTTCTGGTTAGCCTCAACCTATCTCATATGAGAAGTGACTCTGGTCAAAAAAGTCTGCAGCTGAGTTTCTCTTAGTGAAAGAAATCAATCAGTCTATGAATTATCATCTACTGTTCTGCCCAATTAATATTTACATTCATTCAAATTTTGAAAATGAGAAACTTACCTGATTTCACCATTTATGAGTGTGATGTTTGGCTTTTCCACCTCCTCACTTAATTCATCAATCTTTGCCTCTTCTCTGACATATTTTCTACAGATTCCTGCATATTTCCTGTGCATATAATTTCTATAGGGTATCAGGTACCACAAGTCTTAAGTGACTCTTTGCAAAGAGTTCCTTGAGAATTTATAAGGATGCAAAGATAAAAAGGTATTACAATCATGAACAGAGGGTTTTGTTTTTTTTTTTTTTTGTGAATATGGCATCTCTTCTGATGTATGCAGGTATGTTACACTTTTTAGGAAAAAAAATTGATACAGAGTAACAGAGCAAGAATTAAAAAATACCCTCCATTTTTAATGTGATTCCATATTAGTAAAATGGTTGTATAGTAAGAAGTAAAAATATCAGAAAACAAAAATAAAACATCTGAATGAACCAGAAAAATACAAACAGATGTGTTGGTAATTTGCATTTCTTGAACATATATGTCTACATCTACACCCATGTAATAAATAATTTTACACAAGTACCATGAACACTGTGACACAGAAGAAGGTTAAGGTATTGCAACCAATACTCTCCAGCACAATTTTAAAATAGCCAGTTACAATAAAATATAGCCAGTTACAACAAGATGCATGTTTTTGGTCTCTTTTCAAGCCCAAGAAAAATGACTAAGAAAACACTATCGATCAGCAGAATTGGAATAAATAATCAGTAAATGCTCAGCAATCCATGGGACATAGATACATTAAAATGTCATTATTACGTGACTTTAAATATATGAGTACAGTAACAGACCTACAGTGGAAAAATCTGTGAGGAATAGAATGCTGAGTTTGAATTTAAAATACCATCCCTTTTCTGTCTGCAAATTTACTATAACTTTAACCACGAAGCGCTGATATTTTATCTAATCAATGAAAATTACCACCTAATTTCTCAAGGCCCAGTTCATGAGTTAATTTGAACAGCTGTAAAATTTTTCCTCTTTCTTTACAAAGAAAGGCATTACACTGCAGAAACAAGTCTTTTAAATGAAGGGAAGCAACAAACTCTCAAAAACATGAAAAGCATTGTATCAGGTGATAAGATTTTTTTAAAAATAAGAATATGTAATTTAGATGGTTTGGAGTAATTTCTCTTGAATTCATGAGGGAAGAGTGACAAGTGGCAATGAAATATAATCTCTTCTACCTCAAAATCACCACATAGTTCAGCTCCAGTTCAGTCATAACTAAAAGACAGCTCTGACTGATGGGCCTATTTGGCCCTATATGACTGAAATACTTGATATATATGAAGATTTAAAAGTAAACCCCCCTATAGAATAAAAAAGATCTTCACAAAACTGATTTTACATTAACTAGCACCTTTCACAGCCATTATAGCAGAAAGGACAAAATTACGAGAAATGGTGGAGTTCTGTGCTCTGCTTGTGTCTGGTTACAAAACCAGAACTTCATGGGCATTTTAGCTACAAACAGTAAATTAAGAAAGATGTACAAGAAAAGTTAAATGGATTTAATTGTTACCAAAAATGAAAGAGCAGTGACATTAGAAGAATTAACTAAACAAAGGTTCATGTAATGTTCTCTAGACATTTCCAGGCAGTTACTTCACCAGGCCACATAGTTTTTCATTATTTCATAAGACCATAGAAGATATTTTGGCCACAAGAGGGCTCACATATTTTATAGTTGTTTTTTTTTTTTAATATGACTATATTAAAATTATAACAACATACAGGCTAAATTCAAGGGACATATCTGCTGCCCAGATATTCACACTGGCATTAAAAAAAAATCATCTTGTTCTTTGATAAACTGTCAGAAAAAAGTGAAGGAAAAATCAGGATGTGCGTATAGTCTATTTATTAGTCTATTAATTGACTTTTCATCAAATTCAGCCTGTTTCTGTTGCATTATACATTAGCTATGTATAAAATAACAAGTGTATCTCTTAATCAAACAAAAATTTTAATGGTCTGTGTTAAAAAAATCCTCGAGCACCTACCTATTCAGGTAAGGGAGTGTACACTCATTAAAGTAGATCTGGTGGGAATAATAGATCTTTATTTTTCTACTGAGACTGACATTGTTACTGAAAACACTGATAACATTGTCATTATATTATCAACAACGTAGTGTATTCTCACCATTTTCAGATGAGAAGATAACTTGGGGCCCATTTCAATGAATACTGAACCTACTGAGAACCTATCCATTGACCTTGGAGATATTGTATCAAGCTAAATAAGCATGAAGTACAATACTGAGAGCTTGTTGTGCAATGGATGTATCTTCATTGCATATCACCATTTGTAGGACAGGAATTGCTGCATTTCCACACCTTTGATTTGTGTTGTGAAGGTAAAAAAATACAGGAAAAGAACTGTCTGAAATACAGTAGACTGTGCAAGTTGGTGGGAAATACTGTTCTGTAAAGTTTGGTATCAGTCCAGATAAATTTGAAATAAACTGACAACCGTTAGTGGAATAGAGGCTACTGAGTATTCCACCCTATTTGCTTGCTGTGGAGTTCTGTCTTAGTATCCTGCCTGTTTCTTCAGACAGTGAAGCTGCTGCATGCACTACATAAGGCATATACTACTAAAATACTTTGCTGCAGGGAGGAAATCACAGACCTAAGATGTGCCACACAACTTGTTGTCCACACTGATCAGTACTAGTGACCTCCAGAGTGGACTCTGCATTCATACTGAGACAGGCTGGGTCCCATGGGGCACACGTGTGGATTTCAGATATTCTTAGTCTGTAGTTTTCCAGCTCAGATAGCACTGGGCTCTGTCATGCCCTGGGAGGGAGGTGTTCCTGCAGCATGGTGCCAAACACACAGTTTGCATGTTCTGAGATGTGGCCCGATGGTACATGGGTGTGTGTCCCCTGTGTGCTGCCTGTAGGGTACAAAGCAGCACCAGAAGTGCCCTAAGGTTTTGCCTTGAGAAACTGTCTGTTCTCTTCCAAAAAACAGCAGGAATGAAGTAATAAAGACATACTGAGAACAAAGACCCAAACTATTAACAATTGATAGCATAGATGTAGTGCTAGCACACCTGACTGTCCAAGTGCTGCTTGCCTAAGGAATGGCATAAAGCTTTTCCAGCAGGTAAGACTTACACTGGGACCAGTTTAAACCCAAGACAACTCATAGCTGTACAAGGATTTCAGTCTTCACAGCAAATCAGAGAGCTGTGTCCTGAGTAGTTGTGCTGGAGCTGTGTGATCTAGAAGCACTACAGTTCTCACCCAGTCCCTGTGATGATTAGAGGGAATTTGTGGGTTTCGATAACCACTGATTTTCAGCCAAAGCGTTTCAGAACATTCAGAAGATGAAGGTTCTGGAGAGGATGGACAGAGCAGAGAAGAAGACTGGCTGAGTAAAAAGTATGCAAAAAGGAGAACAGCCATCACATGAAAAACAGAAGAAAGCACTAAGATTCTGGGATAGAGGAAGTGTAGTGACAGAAAATGGTGAAGTATGGAACAAGGGAGATGAAAAAGAATTCTATGAAAGAGAGGCATTAGAAGACAAGACAAAGAGAAACAAATGGGCTAAAAAAAGTATAATCAGATTAAAATCTCATTCAAGACTGACATAAGAAAGACATAAAAGAAGATGTAGTCTAACAGTACACAAAACAAGTTTTGTTTTTAAGAACTCTGAGTACCATTAGCAGTCTACACAACTGTCTGAAGTGCTTATCATTGTTACAAGCACTTTAACAGTACATTATTTAGTCTATTAATATTTAAATCCAGTCTTTTAAATCCAGCTATTACGTCCTTAAAAGCTAATGACTAGGTAACTGAATAATGTATAAAATTACCTTAATTTCCACAAATATAATTTGCACAATCTATAGGCTCGAAGTATTTTATCGATACAATCAATGCAATAATAATAAACCTGTTCTATAAAATCTGAAATTTCTTTCTCATATTGCATTATTTTGCTCAGCTTTCTTTCTAAGCTAGGAAAAAAAAATGCAAAGAGAGGAAGTTAAATCATCACAGAGGCTTCTTAAATGTCTTTGAAGCATGGCTTAAAAGTTTTGGCCACTGCCTTTCTGTGGTTTGCCTTTCCTGACCTTTATGTTTCTGCAGTTTCTTAGTTTAAGCAGCCAGGCTTGTTTACCAGCTTGCTGCTCAGGTGCCATGTGTTATCTGAAAGTAAGTAGAACTGTGGTTATTTTCTTTGCCAACGATGCAAAAACAAATACAAAGTTTTATTTGTCCATAGCACTGGTCTTGGAAAAAGTATTGCCTTTCTGGGGTTGTTAGATTTTTCCAGTATCTGGTTAAAAATGGAAAGGTCTTGCAACCGAAGTCAGTAGTTGGAATTTGAATCTTTTTTCTGTGTTTGTTTCTAAGGATTTTAACAGGCAACATTTTGGCAACTATAGCAAAAACAGTGCTGTGGATAATTAAATGCAATCTTGTTACTGCTATCAATGGTAAAATTGCCATTGCTTTAACTGGATGAGAACCCAAGAATTATAGTTACATATTTCCTGTAGCAAAACCAGTAGTTTGTGGAAAGTGTAGGGCCAAGTGAATAGAACAAAGAGATGAACTCCTGACTCAGACCTAAATCTGATTTTCACAGTTATGTCTGTACTTGGAAGTCATTAATCCTTCCTAACCCTAATCACAGTACAGAAGTTTTTCCTCACACTCCGATGGACATTTCTGTGTTTCAGTTTGTGCCCCTTATCCTGTTGCTGGGCACCACTGAGAAAGGCCTGGCTCCATCCTCTCGGCACCTGACCTTCATGTAATAATTTAAAGATCAACTTGACAGTAAGTTTTTCCATCTATTTTCAAGATTTTCTGTCTCATAAGGTGTTTCTTTTCCAATTCTCTTTTCTCCTTGGGCATTATAATTTCAGTTTCACTTTTCATTGGCAGATTTGTCATTATAACTTACTTGCAGTGCTGGAAACTGACAAATAAGGACAATGAGCACACAAACCTCTTTTAGTTTCCTGTAATATTTTTATTATTTGGGAAAGGAGAGCATCATTGATGAGGCACACTGTATCAAAATCTGTAAGTAACAAAACAACCTGAAATCTTCCATTCTCTCTCTGCAGGGTGTCATATATATTACTTTTCCAACTGAAAATTATATTATATACAGAACAGAGAAAATCTGAAAAAAACAAAGATGAAATGCTTGGTTGGTTCTCTCCCCAGCTATTTTCCTTCTTCACACCTCACACAAACACACATTCCCTCCCCTGTCACACTTCCACAGTCCTCCCCACAGACTCACTGGACATGAACCTGGCAAATCAAATACATTATCCACCCACTGTTTGAACAGAACTTCCAAGATTTCAGTCATGTTTTGTGTGAAGTCCTGGCCCTTTCCAGATCAGGTCCTCATTTTGTTTTTTCAGCTGCAGATACATTCCACTTTCTCTCACCTACACATGCTGGTAGCTCTGTGGCTCGTTCAGAGATGTAAACACCAGAGTTAAAGAACAGAGAATATTGCAGATGCATTGCAGTATCAGGGCTTTTTATATAAAGAAAAGTAATTTTATGTACATACTATGAAATCTGCAAATGAAATTCACTGTAAATATTCATTACTACTAAATGACTGCAAAACCAACCACATGATCAAATTCTCCTTACAACAGAAGGATTTCCTACTGATGTAACATCCTGGATTTCAGTGTCAGTATAGCTGGGTGGATGGAGGGTTTGTAAAAGCAGAATCAGGCCTATTGCATCTGTGCACAAAATGGGCTAGAATTCAAGCCATGGGATAATGGTCCAAAGAAGCTCCAAAGTCACAAGATTTGATTTCCACATGCTTGAACTAGAAGCATAGTAGAGCTGTAGCCCTTACTGGTACCCTCACTGACTGCTGAGACATGGCAGAGCAGAAAAGGCCATGTCTAAAGACTTTCCATGGTTTGAAGATCCTCAGCTCTTGGGATGACTTTGTGAGGAAGCAGTGGCACCTCTGAACTCCAGCTTGGTATGGCAATCAAATAGAAGTGAATGACAGTTGCACTTGTGCTTTCCTTAACCTGCATTGTGAAAAAAGGGTAAAAAAGCCCCACTTTAATGCTAAGGGTACATTCTAGGTTTCAAATTTAAACATATAAATTCCCTCCATTACGTTTTTTCATCTCACTCTTTTCCTCTTTGCAAGTCATTATGTTTCTCATTAGATCACTTCGGTCACTCCTGTGTTTTGATATTCTTTCTACTCTGCTTTTATTTACTCCTCTGAAGTCTTTGTCATCACATCTATCTCTCAAAACTGTGCTTTTCCTCTCTGAAAAGAAGAGCAAATATCTTTGCAGATGTGGAAAGCACCCATAAACTGGACTAAAATTCAACTTTTGAAGACGAGTGAGACTCCTGCCCCTTTTCAAGGGTGTCTCCGGTGTATTCTTACTACAGAAGGAGCCTTTATCAGTCTCTTGAATCTGAAAAGTCCTTGCTATTTAAACTGTATTTCACATCCTTCAGCTTTAAATCTTAGGCCTAAATAAGATTTTATTCAGATTTATACATAAAAGTGAAAAGAAACACTAAACACCAATGTAACAGTCATTAGGTTATTCAAATTTTCATTTTTCAAAAGTCTGAAATGTGGAATTCTGAATGAATTTATTACTGCCACTCATTCTACTCACTGCAGAATGATGGAAAATTTAGACCCTCCTGGAGCTGACTGAAGGTGACAAAACAGGTTTCTGCTCACTGTTGATGTATCAATGCACCTGGGTGAAGGTCTACGAGACTTTTGCTTTCTTGCTTACATTTGATTGAAGCTCTTATGCCTTTCTTTTTTACATCATGTTGTTAAGAGCAGGACACCCCACAAGCACAAGCCCACTGAGTATTCTCCACTGTGAGCTTCAGCTCTGAGCAGCCACCCCTGGTACATGTGCATGGTCTTGGGGCTGCCCAACACATGGCCATCTGTCAGGATTGCATGGTGCCTCCCACAACTGGGTCGGGTCCTTGCCTGAGGGCATTTGGTCCCAGACAATGCTGGTTTAGAGGAACGGTTTGGTTAACACTACAAGTGCCATCTGTTCTGCAGGAAATCCTTTCTCTGGGTCATTAATGAAGTGTTCCCAGCACATAACTATATATTCCTCTCCTTATATAAGGTTTCATGTAGTAGGGATTATGAGAACATGTTATTTGCAAATGAATAGCTTGCAAAAATACCGGATTTCATTACATAAATTTCCTTGATGCACTTCTTAGCACAGATGAACAGTAACCACCTCTTTGGCAAAGGCAGCAATTGCTTAGATGGTGTTTCAGCATGGTGACAGCACCTCAGCACCTCAGGCAATGTAAAAGAACTGAACCTTGACCGAAACCTTGCAAGTAAATTCTATTTCTTCTTGGAAATCAAAATATGAATCCCATTGCACAGATTCCAAAACTTAAGTAAGGAAGTTGAACTCCTCTAGAATAAGTTAGGATGTTGTGTTAGCATGGTGATTATTAGAGTTATACTTCAGAGGAGACCTTTCATATATTTCAGGTATATAATCAAACATGAAATGAATTCCTGGAAAAATAAGCATGGCCAGAATCTAATAACTAAAGATTTTCATGTTCACTAAGCATTTCATCCATTCAGACACTGGAGCTGTAACTTACTGGGTAGGAAAGAGCATTGGCAACCGGACTTTTAGTAACATCTTCTCCTTCTTCCCAACTCATTTTCATCACCAAAAGGTGAAAGTTTGAAAAACAACACATTCTGCTTATCTCAGTACAAAAAGTATGTCACAAAAATATTATTACTGCATTTCAAAAGTATTAGATTTCCCCCTTAACAAGACTTGTAATTGCCTAAAGGGTTGTAAAATTAACCCCCTTTGACTGAACAGCCACAAAGGCTGGAGATGGATGAAGACACCATGGCTTTATAAACAAGTTCAGAGATAGCTTTTTCCTTTATGCCTAATACAGAAGAGTGTCATAAATACCAGATGCATTGACCTACTGAAATCTCTGTTTCGGGAAATTTCAGGAATATTCTTTCCTCTTTCTAAAGTCCTGAAATTACAACCACTTAAAAAAAAAAAAAAACCTTTAGTTGTTACTGTCCTCTTTTTTGGAAGTAGTTGCAATTTCCACTATTTGCAATACAAGCGGCTTCAAAATGGTTTTATAAATATCTGTTTAGATCACATAGAAATTTCACTCCTTTTAGTCTACTTAAGTTCAGAAAGATTTGGCAAACTTCTAAGAGCCTCAACAGTATTATAGCAAGATTACAGCTTTCCCTCATGACATTGCTTGGATATGAATTATTGCTCTAACGAAAATCACTCAATAAGAAAAGCCTCTCCCTTGATGTGACTAGCTAGAATGATCTCGTATATGTTTCCATCTCTAGTCTCCTAGTTCTGTAACAAACATTGTTTCTTATATCTCCATTTTTATCAACAGTGCATTATGCAGTCATCAGTTGCCACTGAAACAGAGTATAAACAGAGTACATAATTTTCAAAATCTTAATCTATAACAAAATACATTTTCCAGTGTAAATATAATCCCTATCTAGATACATAAAAATGTATCAAGGTGAATGCAGGTGTCTCCTGCTCTATCTACAAAACAAAATTACACAACCAAACCTGCAACAGTACAAACAGTGTAAGGGATCAGCTAACACTGTGTGTGTACTTAATAGTAATTGAATAGTAATTGAAAAGTAGTTGAACTTTATTGAATGTGCTATTGTGTGCTCCTTCAAACCCACATTTAAAAATTAAAAAAACCCAAACCATAAAGCAGAACCTCACCATCTCATTTAGTGTTTTACCCATTAGCAGCAGATTGCATCCTGAAAGCCCTTCAGGGCACGCCAAAGTCCACACCTGCCTGAGAGGCACCATCCCCCGGGGCTGCGGGGCTGCGGGGCTGGGGGGCTGCAGGGCTGGGGGGC
>VZRZ01001330.1:1242129-1275565 GCA_013398175.1 Climacteris rufus
CTGCGGGGCTGCGGGGCTGTGGGCAGGGAGTCAGGGCTGCACATCCCCACATCCCCCTGTGAGGGCCAGTGGGAGTGGCCAGGTCTGGGTGTTTCTCCTCTCGTTAAGAGCCTGAAGGGAATAAATGTGCTTTGTACCTTTTAGAAGGTTGGGTGAAGGAGAATGGTTCATCTTCTCTCTTGCAGGATCACTACAGTACTGGTCAGTATCAATACAAAACCATTCAGCTCTCAAAAAAGCACCTGCAACCACAAAAATGATACCTAACAGAAAACTGGAGAAACTGTAATTCTTATTTTATCAAATGGCACTAGAATAAAAGTGGTCATCTGAAGATCAGTGCTTAAAAGGACCAAAAAAGGTTTTAGAGGCAGTGTGGGGGCAGACTGTTTTGTCAAAATTTTGCATTGTGCTACTGAGTTTGAAATTTAATGTTGTTGCTGCTGAGATTTTACTGTGTGACTAAATCATTAGGGCAAATAGAGGTTTGGGTAAGTGTCAAAGCACTATTTAATTGATACTGAATCTGTGAAATAAGAACATGAATTAATTCCTTCAACGGGTATTTCTCTGTGCCTATAATGTTTTGAGCCACAAGTCTAAGTAACAAATGGATAATTACTAACAGCATGCAAACTTTTCGTTTTAATACAATCAAGTACCACTTTCCAACATCACACATACTTCAGCTAACTTAGATGTGTGCTAGTTCAGTTTATCTCAGCATATGGCTTGTTCTCACCACATGCCATAGATTTCCAAGTCTAACTATAATTAATAGGATTTGTCAAATAACTATTGAAGGAAATCCAGGCTCAAAAAGTGAGGCTGATTAACACATTGATTTAGATATCAACTTCTAAGCATTGACTTAGTTGTTTTTTTCCTATTATTTGAAGTTTCAGGAAGATCCTGATATTAACAATCCTTTACTCAAATAAAGGCATTGTGAAATATAAATTCAATGTAACTTGAAGGATAATACAAACAAGTCAAAAATACTTTGTTTTTATCATGGTTCACTAGTTTTATTCCAATAGAATAAAAATATTCTGAAAAAGTTAGAAAATGTCCACAGACATATCTATACACACAGACGCACATGTATGTATTTATGTATATATATACACATCCATTTTCCAGGCAAATATTTTATAAAATGATTAAAATATAATTCATAGCAGAAGAAAAATCCAAAGAGTTTTACTGTCTCCACACCTTCGATAAATAACAGGATGTAGTAGTATGGACAAACAACATATTATATTTTTATTTGACTATGGTCATAATCAGAAACCTCATAGCAGATGAGTGTTTAAATATCTCAAGTAACTCATGGAAATTGTTATAGATCCATCATTCTTATGAATGAAGAAAGAGCATTTTTTAAAGGAAAATATCCAAATGCTATTAAAATTTTAAAAGATTTTTCCTTATTACTCCCACATGTTCTTTACTTGAAGGATTTCACAGTTGGGAAGTGTACAGAAGAACTTAAATGAGTCAGGCTTTGGAAAGGGAGGATGACTTATGTAAAGCAGACCACACATTCTCTCAATAAATCAAAGAAATGTTTTTGATCACTTAGCATGATAAAAAGGAAAGCATAAATGGAGATTTAATCCCTAAATGTCAAGAATAACTCAAAGACATATAATTTCATTATAAATCCAGTTAGACCACTGCTGTTAGGATCTCCTCCCATGCCATTTTAAGTGAAACTAGAATGCAATGGAGGACAAATGAGTTCCTTGAATGAACTGCTTTGTGGGCATATTTTGAAGTGTTTAATTGATAAATTGTTATAGGCTTTTGAAAATTACACTAAGCATTAAAACTACCTTAAAATTAATTACATAATCCTGTATACTTTATTTGCAGACTCTTTTATATTCCAATAACATTTCTTGGTTTGCAATAATCTCTATTTTGAAGAGGATTTAATGATTTCTTAATATCCTGAATACTGGCAGCTGCAACACTGTAAGACGACTTTATATATATATTCATCTGTTTGTCAGATTTCCTTCAGCTGTATATATTCATATTATATTATTGTGCCCTGAAGGGTGGGACAAGTTAAGTGCAAGAGTAAGGAACCATAGATTATATCAGGTATAAAAACATAGAGGAACTAGAGGACCCCCATGGCAGGTATCTCAGTAATTTCTCAAGAGCCTTCTGGCACCACTGAGGACCCACACAAGTTTTTTCTGATAGTTACTAACTCAGATGCCAGCTGTACCCAAATGTCCTGGCAGCATCATAAATCCTGCTGCTATCTCCACAGTTCCTATAAGATTGCATCCTACGTAGTAAATCTTGATGAAGTGGAGGAAATATTTTTCACACATGGATAAACATGATGCTCAGCTTAAGCTTCAGAAAGAAAAGTTTATTCAACACCTGGACTACCTTTCCTTAAAACCTGCTCTGTGAAGGCACCCTCGTTGCTCAGTAAGCTGTTGGTCTTCAGCATTAAGGCAGCATTTGTGCTGGTTTTGGTTACGAAATAGGTGGGTGTCATGGCAAACAGCAAGTATCCTGATTTTCTGTCCCTGTGATTCATGTAGTTGGGTATGGTAAAGCATTGTTTCCTGTGCACAAAGCTAGGATTTGAGGATTGTTTAAACGTTTTCCAGTACTTTTAGCTATCTGTGAGGTACAGTGGTAATAAAGGGATTTCTTCCATCAGAGCCCTACCTTGTAAGTTGAGCTGATTTCAGACGAACAGCCCCAGAGTTACACTTACCCCGTAACTGTAGCTGTCAAACACCGTGACCACCACCAGACCAGCACCCTGTGCTCTGCCATGCCCATCCTCTCTAGATTGAAGGGCAAGGAGCAGCAAGTACGTGGCCAGAGGGTAGTGGGTAGAAGATAAGGACCTAGTCTAGTAGTGATGCTACTTAACTCCATTTAGATTAAATGGAAAAAAAGAATGCTTAAAAAAGCATAGCTGTAAGGAAAGTAGACTGCTATGTAGTGTAAGGAAAGTATTTACTTAACACTCATACATACTTATAAAACACAAGCATAGGCTTAAGAGAAACTAGTGGAAAAATTAAAACTACACTAAGAAATATTGAATAGAAGTATAACACAAGCAAAACACTTTGCAATATTAACTAATAAAGCTATATTTTCCTTATGAGATAATGGCTTTCTTCTTTCTGTGCCACACCCAGGCACTCTGCACTTTTGTCATCTTCTCTCTTCTGCTGATGCTAAAAGAAACCACCAAGAAATATGAACAAAATTATGGGCATAAATTTTTGGAAAAAGACTAATATTAGCCAGCATTATGGTTTATCAGAAAATTATATCAACATTAGTAACAAAGAAGTGATCTGTAAATACTGTATTCAAAAGGTGTAGGATTTTCTTCAGATATAAAGCTAATTGTATTAACACTTTGATCTATGCCAGGGGAAAACTGTCTTTCACTTCACCATCTGGGGACATAATAATAACTAGAGGGAAAATATGCACTGTTTTTCTTTGAAAACACTGCTGAATATGAGCTGGGACTGTCAACGACATTGGCAAGTGACAGCAGCTCCTGGGCTTGCACTGGGTTGTAGCGGAGCCAGTTATTTCTGTGCTACTGCTCAGCATTGCTCATGGATTTGCACTCAGATGATGGGAAAGCAACAGTATTGTTTAATAGCAATTAAATGAAACTGAATATTGATAGAATCATTAAAGATGACAAAAGGGGAGCATTTAATCAAGTGATATTTTTCCCCATAAGATTTTCCCAGGATTTTATTATTGATTCAATATTGAGTACTATGCTCCTGACTCTGCTTTCTAATTAGTAACGTTCATCTAATATTGTTACATTTTTCAGGATTTAGGGCATTAGGAAATGTAATTTTCTATCACTAACATTTTTATTTATTAAAATAGAGTAAAAAATCTGCAGAAATGTATAGTAATACAGAAAATATTACGTTTATGTAATAATCTTCATTAAATTCTTTTAAGAACTTGCTAAAACTTAAGGAAGATGTTTAGAGAGCGCAAATGCTTTATCCCAATCAGACATTCTAGGATTTATATTTTCAGATTCAGCCTTACTGACATATTAATTTTTACGTTCATGTTCATCCCTCCTGAGGGACTGTGTACACTGGGAGTGTTTTTATTCTCTTGCTTGTCTGTTTTTCATTTTCACATTTGTATGCACTCAGAGTACCAAGAAGGAGTCTCAGAGAGCAAAGCATCGAAGTTCTCACTGAGTCTGCTCCTTCCTTGCTGTTTTCCAGAGAAGCCATTCCACATTCAAGGTTATTTCCCATCCACTGTGCACTTTACTGCTCTGACTTACTTGACTTAACTGCATTACTGCTGTATTTCTTTTGTGCTTAATACTGATCTGCTTGATAATATGCAATGAGAAGATAAGGTCACAAACAGTTTCATGCTAAATAAGATTGGGTGTTGCAGATCAGTCAAGGTCCCTTCATCACTTTTCACTATCAGTCGTGTAAACTCTCTGTGTTTTGGGGACCTCAGAAGCAGACTCTGAAATATGTTCTAGATATTTGATAAGTGTGTGCTTGATTTTAGAATTAGGAGGAGAGAAAAGAGTGAGATGAAAACTCACTCAACAGCCTTTGCAAAGGCTGGAGCCCTGTGCACTCACTTATTTGAACTCAGGCTATTATTGTACCTGGGCAGAGAAAGGTTTGCCCAGTTAATACAAGAACATTCCCCTGGAAGAAGCATTTCTAGATAAAAATATGAACTAATGCTGCATTAATAATTAAGTAGAAATAGAGGTGACTAATAATAAATATTTATTTTAAAAACCAGTTTTATTCCAAGAATCTATTTTTCTCCTGAATTAATAAAAGCTTCCTAATATCTAGATTCTTAAATATGCATTATGGATATATTAAGTCTGACTGCTTAAGCTTTGATGTTACAGGTCCCACTGGGATTTTGAGAATTACCACAACTCAATTTGTGACTTAAAATGATTTTTCTAGGTGCGTCAGAAATGATCCAGAGATGTGTCTGAGCTATTTTCCTGTTCACTTCAGAAACAGACTATGAAGTCAAATCAACCCTCAGCTACAGCATCTTACAATAACATCTCCAAATGCTTTTGGTAAATATACAAATCAGACTGTAATTTTTAGCACTAAGCAGGATTCTATGCTGGCAGATTCTTATCCCAAAAGATTTTCCCCGAAAGAGTGAGGTCTATACCCCGGCCTGACTTCAGACAATCAAATTTTAACATATTTTATTTATTATTTCCTATTTAATGCAGTCCTGCTTACATCTTCAAGTTAAGACATTTTCTTAAAATGTGATGAGAATTATATACTATTTCATTATGAAAGTGCTTACTAGAATTTATTTAATATGAAACTTACATTGTAGGATTTTTTTAACCTTCATAAACTGTTTTTAAAGACCTACTCTACAGCATTACACTTTGTTTTACCCACCCCCCCCCAATTAAAAAAAAAAAAAATGCAGTCCTACAGTACTTACCCAGACTCACTGAAACTGAAAACTGAGTAAGTACTGCAGGATTGGTCCTCTATTAAAAAAGCCCAAGACACATGGTGCTGAGATTAACAAAACAAAGTAAAGCAGCTATGACTTGGCACAAAGTTTGACAAGCTGCAGAAAAGCAAATGTTTAAATAACTGAAGTGGTACTGTTTTTCTATTCACAACCTTTTCTCTTCTAAACAGTATCATATTCTTTTCCAGCACATTTAGATTGCAAGTCAAGCTGTGTTTTATTTTTTATTATAATAAACCCAGTCAGTTTACTGTAACAAAGACGTACTAGCAGTGATCAGTGTGAAAGCCAGGACGAAATCAGGCTAGGGGGGAAAAAAAAAAGTCAAATGGCAAAATAAAGGACCAGCCGTCTGGAAAGTTCCTGGATCATGTAAAAAGAAAATAAAAGGCAGTGTTCTTATGAGACAAATGCAGAATACAAAAATATTTTAAGACAAAACTCTGTATCATTGCCTATGACATTTATAAACAGCAGTAGCAGCAACTCCTTTCAAATAATGTTGCATTTATTAAATATTTTCCAAATCCTCCTAAACCAAAATAGTAACTTTTTTTTAGAAAAAGCATTTCTAGTAACAATGTTTACCTTTGTTCCTTTCAAAATACGGTAAGAACAAAATAAAACTGTAAAGTATTTTTGCTTTTTTTCACATATAAAATAACTTTTCTACTTATAAAATAAATTTATTCAATCTATGGGATATGAAAAGACTTTTGCATATTTTATTGGACTTGCAATAATAAATGATGCTTACAAGCAACAATGCATATACCAGTATATTACCAGATATTTAGCTGATGGTCTTTCGTTCTCAAGTTCTGCCTTGAATTTCAATCAACTAAAATACATATATGTGAGAAATAGTGTTGGATTTCATACTACAAACAGGCATAAATTTCTGAAAATCGTTGCAAAGCACAGATTCCCTGATAAAGAGACTACATGAACCTAGTTGCTGGCTGGGTTTAAACCTTGGCACACACACATATATTTGTGTAACAACTAGTAGAAGATAGATGTCTTCACTTAGAGCTAAATGCTTTAATATGGAGTTTAATAATGTCACAAGAGTCACACATAGAAAGTAGAGCATGATGTCACAGGAGGTAGGAAAATAATGAAATAATTAGATACACAGACTTCAAGGACCTAAACCCCCAGAAAGTGGGTATTTGTGGCAACCTGTTACAGACAGACAGCAGTGGCAGTTTGGAGCTGCAGAAGCAATTCCACTGTTGTGTTGTACATGTGTAGAAAGATCAGCAGATGTCTGTATCATCTGCAGCAAGTCCTAATGTGTCCTCGTGAGACAAACGTTGTCAGGCAAATTACACATCTCATCTCACCCAGGACAAAGAATTGTGCCTAAAGAGCAATTTAGGAAAAATTCTTTATGAATTCTTAGGAGATTCCAGAATCAAACTCCTTTAAACAGTTACACTGCATGGCAAAGCTTCCTCGGTTCTGCTGGGCTGGAGCTGTCTGTCAAAGCTACTGTCACTTGGGACCTGCAAGTTAAACATCTATATTTCCCAGTGTCACCAGGACCAGAGTTTGTTACTGACCAAATTTGCATTTTGAACATATTTAAAACCAGACAATGTTGAGTACAACACTGACATTCATTTTCTTTCATAAAAATGGAGAAATGCTCCCCTCAGCACAATAACCTAGAAGCTAGAATGCTCGGCCACAAATCAGGGCAGCTGACATTGTATGCCGCTGGGAGTTTTATGGGGCTTGATTACAATATCCCAAGTCATGGAAAAGTAGCCTAACTACCCCTCTATGATGAGAATAAGCCACCAGTTCTGTTCAAGCTGTGCCTTTGGACACAAAGAATATGAAATTCATGAGACTAGATACAGAATACTCATGCATGAGCCTGACGACATACCAAAGCTGTGACTGCATGAGAAAGGGACAAACTTGTGTTTTGGCTTGATAGATTATTTATGCATTTTACATGAGACTATGAATTACAAGAAAACAATACACAAAACATGCCCCTTCCCCTGTCTCTGCAGCCCAACCCAAGAAAAAATACTCAGCAAAAATGCACAGAAACAAAAGACAGATCTACAGAAAAGTCTCTTCCTCTACATGGAGTATCCTGACATGCATCCTGGAGATTATGGCTCTTCTGTGCCTGCTCTCCCTGTATCCAGCTCTAAAGAGGAACATGGAGCAAACTAGACCTAATTCACTGGTATATGGAGCTACAGGTTCAAAGGTCCTTAAGTTCAACGACCAGAGCCCCAGGCAAGTGCTCCAGTCGTTTTGAAAAACTCAGTCCTTACCATCTCTTGTGATGCTTTGAGAGAAATGAGAGAGGCAATTCCTCACAGTAGTGCAGAGCTTGGCTGTCTGGGCACGGGAGGAAGATCCAGACTCCAAGTCCCACCTACAAGAAATCAATCAGTAATTTCTAGTTAGTCCAAGTGCTTTCAACATTTTCCATTGTCACTTATGACTGACAGTGTCTGCTTTGAATTCCATTTTTAAGTGTTATCTTTTCCTTATCCAGTGTATTTTCGATACAGGTGCCTGTATCAACTTTGTGAATTCCATTTCTGGAGGCAAAAGTCCAGTTGCTGGGCACTACAGCAGTGTGTGTGTCTTCATGCCCAGTTCCTCTTTTTAAAAATCAAAGCTTTTTCACCAAAGAAGAATGTATGCACATTCTGCCTCTTAAGAGAACATCTTTCAAAGGGATATGCAAAGGAGGTGGGGAAAAAAAGTCAGAAATTTCAATCAGTGTAGTTAATCTTTTAGAATTGCAGTTTTTCTTTTGGGAATCAAAATATAATTAGATTTATTATCAGAATTATAATGAGGACTGCCCCAAAGATTTCTTACAGCACTTCACCTACCCTATCACCTGACAGACTGACACCTGGATGGGCAGATGTGCTGGAGACAGAGGGGAGGAAAGTGTGTGATCCAAACTTACATGGATATGGTGTTTGCAAAATCATATTAGTGGCCCACAGAGGAGAGCATCTATGCTGCTGCTCAAAACCATAGACTGAGGAGGCATCTATGGGAAGATGCTAGATGTCAGACAACTCCCTCCATTGTATTGAGATGAAGCAAAGGAAAACAGAGTAAATTTCAGGAAAACTTTCCTGTGAGAGAAAGGGTGCAAAAATGTACTTTAAAAATAATCTTCAAACTTTGCAAATGAAATACGAACGAACATTTGGTATAGGAACAGATGAGTGGCCTTTTCTTTTGAGCATGAGCCTTCAAAAGCAAGCAGAATTCCTAGCACTGCCATAATTAGAAAGAAGGTAAAAGCTAACAGAAGACACATCTCTCCTTTGACAGATTAGTGCATTAGACAGACCACTATTACGGGAGTGGGAAAGTTGGTCACAGAAGAGATATTCATGCCAGGTTAGAAGAACAGGCAACTAAAGGGATGATTTTAGAAATCTAGTGCCTCAGTCCCCACGAAAATATATCTATATTTTTAGAATATGAATTTGCATGAGAACTTAGGAACTCAAATATAGTACCACTATTTCCCTTATATTTCATCACAGAGAGATGAGTTATCTATAGAACATTTTGGAAATGTGTCACAGAAGGAATGTTTGTTACAGAAAGAAGTACTGTGACTATTTCTTAATTTTTAGAATGAGAACTATACACTGTAGAAAAAGTCCTTTGAGAACTATTACAGGATAGGAAGTCCACTGGAAAGATATCTAGATCTTATACCAGGAAAATACTGAGTGCTGTCAACCTTTTTCTGAGATCAATTGTTAATTAATAAACATTGACATTGGAGAGATTTCTTTAAAAGTTGACTTTCACACCTTGTTCACATACAGTTTTGCTCAGAGAGCATATAAATAATAATTTACATATATTAACGTCTCTATTCAGGAATAGTGGAATATTTAACCAGTCACAGGTTACAAAAACTATCCATTTTATTTTTTGGAGTTTCTAGATATTCACCTACAGAAATCTTCTTTCCCTGCCTTTAAAAGCTTACTGAATGTGTTACTTTTTAAACTAATGTTTAATCCTTTTACTATAGCTTGTCGAGGTTCAGAACTTTCACAGTTTTTCTGAGCAATTTTCATTCCAGGAATACCAACATGTTATTATTCTACAATGAGTTTATAGTGACATAACCCAAAATGTAACATTAGCCAAGTTAAAGTCAGCTTTCTAACATTATTTGGACTATACATTGCCAACACTCCAAGCTCATTAGTGTTCTGCCAAGAGAGTAACTTACAGAAGTAAAAATGACTTGGATCCTTTTGAAGTGCTTGCTCATCTCTTTCCATTTTTGACAGCCTTGTTTGAACTTGCCTATCTGGAAACAAGAGGGGAAGGAGAAAGCCCATGGAATCACAGGCCTACATTGACGTATTCGGAATGTTTGCTTCAGGTCAGTGTCCGAAGGCGGCGGCACGCGCGGGGATGAGAGTCCTGGCAGAACCGTGACCTTCAGCAGCGCCCTTGACACTCCCGGCCTTCTCCCCCCTGCTCAGCCAGCTGGGCAGAGACATCTGAAGAAGGAAGTTCAAGAGCCAAGTGTGAGTGAGAGCCCACAGCTTTTCATTCATACTGCTTCTGGACACCCTCACTGCTCGCCACAGCCGATACAAAGTGTTTTAGCCGGTGGGTCTGGATGTCTCATATGAAACTACCAAAAGATGAGGCACCACAGGATCAGATGATAAACAGGAATGGGGAATATTGTCTGTATGAAATGAATGTCACCACTATTAAAGGTGATACTGGCTCTAATCTTTATGGACATAACAAAGATGAACAGTCAAATTTGATTCTGTTGCCATAGTTTCTAGTCCTTCATTAAATATTTCACTCTGGGAATATATGAAAAGTACCCTGCAGGTAAAGACTGTACATTGCATGTAGAAAAACCCCTTCTTTTAAGCACTGTAATGAAGCACAGGTATCAAAAGTAGTGACAGCTTATTTGAGAGAAACTGATTCTGTTGTAAACTTTCCCAGAAACATAAAACTAATCATACAAAGAAATGTACATTTTGCAGAAGCTCAAAAACTACTCTAGGGAGAAAGTAGATTACAATATTTTAAAGACAAAATAGTATATAATAATTTAAAAACATAATATCTACAAATGACACTTTCCTATTTCAGTAACTTTACAGTATACATCTGTCACAAAATAAGAAGTCTAGTCACATTGCTAGGCAATATTAGCAGTCTCAAAAGCCACAACAAATATTCCTTTGTCATAAACCAAAAATATGTAAATATATGCATTAGAATTAGAATAAGTCTTTATGAATTTCTCTACAAATACATACAAAATTAGCATTTGACACCAGAAAAAGACAAGGGTCCAGAAACAAATTGCCATCCTTCTGAAGTGAAAACAATTCTAAGTTTAGTGACATTTCTTACATGCTGCCTTTAAATTAGTCATCTTGATCTAACATCAGTTTAAAGATTTATCTAATAAACATTTTTTTTTCAGCGTGTTTCAGAGCATTTTCGAGATGAGAAATCGCATTGTGCAATTTAAAAGCCCATTTTCTTTTTCAAGCATTTTTTTTTCATAGTCATCGTCTTCAAAGACAACCCGAAAGATTGTGATGCCTTGAATTTATAAGGAAGGAATCAGGGATTTAGATATGCCGCACTGGTGTAATATTATACAACACAGTATCATATAATTTCTGAATTCTATTACAGAGTCATAATATGAATAGAAAAAAAAGTCGAGACTCTAAATAGGTCCCCGCTGGAAGAAAGGCTGCAGTACATTATATACAAAGCCCATAACACATGGGGACATTTTATTGACAGGAATAATGCATATCATACTGTTTGTGTGCCCTCATCATTCAGGTCAATTTATTATGGAGGCTGTGTCCAGGAAGGCAGCTGGGGCCTATCCACCCACACTTCCCCCCGTGCGCACGGAGCGCTGTCCGTAACTAGGCAGGCAGGAGGGACTGCGGACAGGCAACTCCAGGGGGTTGCAAAGTGCATGGCTAAGGAGGGGGGCTTGTTGCCTTTGTGTCATTTCCCAGTGACAGTGCTGCCAGTGTCATGAGGAGCACATCACATGTCAAAGCGGTGAAGTTTTCAGGCTGGGAGCCGCATGGAGTCCATCAGGCCTTCTGATATCAACACAGTTGGTTTTCTACTTGGTGTCGGAGCCACCCAGAGGCAATTCATATTCTGAACATTAACATGGCTTTGCATGCCTGTCACACATAGACCGTGCAGGGGTTTAATGCTATTGAAGACTACGGTTTAAATCTCTATGCAAACAGTGATTACCTTGTAAGAAGGTTCCAGGATAACATGCAACAAAAGACTTTAAAGTTATAGTTTTAGTAAAGCAAACTCATTTACATTTTTATTATGCGTGTCCTTTGTTTAAATCTTGCCACGTCCATTATGGAAAAGACTTCTTATGCAACTGAAGCTTATTGGGACAGCTACTCTTTTTTTCTTGTTGGTTTCAAAGCTATTGAAAACATTTGAATATATTGTCTTATGGCTGTCTAGATTTTACTGCCACATATTTCTTTTAAAATTACAGAAAAGCTTTCAGAGCTGCCACAGATCTTTATAGTAATACCAGAATATTAACTAACTCCTGAAACCATTTAAAATATTAACACAAAAGAGAAGACTCACACAACGGTTGCTTTGCTCGCTAAGGAAAATCCAGGATATTATTTGCTTTGCTTGATAAAAAGATGAACATTAAAAAAAATACTCCAAAATAACAGTATTAAAGATATAAAGAAATTAAATTTCAGAGTTTTGAAATGGCAAATAAACTTAAACTGTAGTGTAATGATGGCTAAAATATACCTAATAACTATTTGTTTTTCTTTGAAACAGTCATTTTTGGTATCCAATTTACCAGAAGAAATTAACAATGTACATAAAGTTTTGGCTGCAAAGTTTCCACTGATTTTATAAGAAATTGTGCAAAGTGCCAAGTGCTTTGCAAAGTAATTCATATTAGTTTGTGGCTTCCCTTGCTGTACTGAAGAAACAGTAGGCATTTACATAAACACCAAGTGTGAGTAGCAAGAATGTTATTTTTAATAATGAGATATTTTTAATAAATTCTAAGTGAAATACTTCATCAATATTTTATTTTAATCAGTGTTTATGCAGTATCAGGTTTAAAACTGTTCCTCCGAGATAACTATGAGAGCGCACACTTTTACTGAACACTGTCAGCAAATCCTGCAGCCAGCACAACACCCTGCAGGGGAAAGCAGCAGTGCTAAGAAAACAGCACATGCGATATTTAGGAAATAGCTGACACTCTCCTCTGGCAGTGGTCAGCTCTAAACCACCGCAAAACAACCTCCGAATTTCAAAAGACCTTTCAAGTAACTGCTACAGCTCTCAATAGGTTTCAGTAGTTTTGAGGTGAGTGGTTTGAGCCTCTGCTGCGGCTGCATTTGAGCATCAGCAACAGACGCTCAAAGCAGAACCTTTACATAAAATAATCACACTTTTAGTTAATCCTATGTGTGAGTTTTACACGGCATCTCCGCGCGATGAGNCGGCGCGGCCGCAGCTCCAGCGCCCCCGGCTGCCGCGGCCCGGCGCTGCAGCTCATTAACCATGCAGGGCCCCGCCGCAATGAGGACACTCATTAGCAACACGAACAAAGGGACAATTTTCTGTAGCTACAGTCATCTGTTACACTTTGAGTGGCAGGTTTTGTAGCAATGTTCTCCCTACCATCTGCCCACAGCGGTAGCGTTTGGCTTGCTTAAACTGGGGAACTTTCAAGTTGTAAGAAAAAAGGGCTAGAGGTTGGAAGGCGATTATAACACGGCTTATACAGGACACGTCAATATTTCTCACCTTTTCTGATGTATTGCCTTCATTCTAATACTTTTACTACTTTTAGTAAAAAGAAAAAAAACCCAGCATATTTCGGCCTTAATAATTTTACTATATATTTGCTAAGATTTTGTACTATAGACTCACAGTAGCTTTTCTGATAACACTAGACAGATAGACATACATAATTTTGGAGAACAACAAGCTTCAACTAGATTCATTCCCCTACAGTCATAGTATTTTAGCCAAACAGGTAAAGGTGAGAGAATATAGCTATTCACTATGCAATTGAGAAATATGCACTTCAGTTTTGGTGCACTATGGCATTTAATATACACTCAGAACAGTAATTCAGCCTTTTGAATAAGTGCTATGACTTTTGCACCCTTACTGCAAAGAAATATGATGCAAATTACTGATGTTATCCTATGACATGAAAGAAGAAAGTATTTGAGACTATTCCAGTTAAAATTGTAAATTAAAGATGTTACTGTTGTAGGTATATTGGTAATTTTCCTTGAAAACAAATTAATTCTCAAGAATCTTTCATCCAAATGATTATCTAACTCTCTGTTCAGGGTTGACTTCAGGTATTCACAGGCTGTGCTGTGTGCACACCAGAGGGTGCAATTGCCCAGGCTGTCATCAAAACCAGTCATTTACAAATACAGCCAGTTCTGAGTCGCAAGGGAACTGATAATTTATAGTCATGGTTACTATCCATAACATCGTATATTCCCATTATTATAATTTTAAATCTTTCACAATTTATAACTGTATATTTCAAAGAAATGCAGTTTAGGGTTTAACATGGGAACCTCTAGTGTGGGCACTGATTGGATACAAGCCTTTACAGTCAGCCACGCTGTTATTGAAGCCATATCTCCAGTTCAGCTAATGGAGACATTTTATTAGGCTTTCCAAGGCCTTGAAGGTTGTAGGAGATCAAGATGCCATCATTCCTTTGACAATATGCTCTAATCAGCAACTATTCTCATAGTGGTTTCATCTTGTAGCCACTGTATTCTATTTTGTCATCTCTGGAGGCCTTGTAAACAAAACATAGACACTGCCCAGGGAGAGACTAACAAGTGGCTGCCGGCCCAGATAGCTCCATTTACCTTTTAATGGCATGTCAGAGCTGGAAAGATTAAAGACAACATAGCTTTGGAGGGAAAATAGGCTTTTCATCGCAAATACTTTGACAAAAGAAAGCAGTTACCTTTTCTTGTTTCTGTTTTGTATGAGAATGCAGAATTCTCGGAGAAGCTGGTGATGACAAACTTTTGCTGTATGTATTAGCTAAAGACTGTATAGATCCTGAGTCCTTGCAGCTAAGGATGAAGGGTTGGCCAGCCAATTTGACACTGAACATTTATTGCAACCAGCTGTTTTCATCCACTCAGAAACTTATCTGGGATGAAGATCAATTAGTGCATTTTTGTAAACGGTTGTTAGAATACTTCTTGTGACCTGGTGAGAGATTAAGCATTCTCTTAAGAGAGAGATCTCAAACCCTACGCAAATACCTCCAAGTTTTCTCTTTGGCAAGGTATTCAGATTCTGTAATCAAGTAATCTCAAATTATATGATAAACAGATTTAAGGTAAGTTTTTCAACTTAGGGCACTTCCTCCAGCTCTTAAAAATGTTTTGACTTTTTCTTGTTCACTCTCCTAATTCTGCAAACTAGGACTAGTTTGCAGACTCTAAGACTTCAGAGATCTAATACCTCTTTACACTTACCTGAGGCCTGTTCCAGTTCCTAACCACCCTCTGGGTGAAGAACCTTTTTCTAATATCTAACCAAAACCTTTCCTGACACAGCTTCAGGCCATTCCTTGTCACTGGTCACCAGGGAGAACAAATCAGTGCCTGCCACTCTGTTTCCTCTCGTGAAGAAGCTGCAGACTGCAATGAGGTCTCCCCTCAGTCTCCTCCAGGCTGAACAGTCCAAGTGACCTCAGCCACTCCTCACACGGCTTCCCCTCAAGGCCCTGCACCACCCTCAGGGCCCTCCTTTGGACACTCCCTGATAGCTTTTTATCTTTCTTATATTATGGCACCCAAAACTGCACACAGGACTCGAGGTGAGGCCACACCAGCACAGAATGCAGCAGCATAATCACCTCCCTGGCCTGCTAGCTATGCTGTGCCTATCCCCAGGATTTTCACTTCATTAATTATTCTATGATTTTTACTTAAGGGTAAAGTCATACCATTGCAGCCACCTCCTTTGCTTCCAATAAATTATTTTGTCCTTAATGGTGCCATTTATAGTTCTTTTATTGATACACTTTCCATTTTATGGATAGATCTTTAGTAAAAGCTGTTCTCTTCTTTGGTTATGGGACTATGCCTTTTTGGCCATACAATCTTTTCTTAGCAAATTCAGCTTTTTTTGTTCATATTATTATGTTCAGATTTTAACTGTTGGTCAGTTTTTCTCACCAATATATATTAAGCTTTGGAAATACTGCATGTATGTGCACCAACATCCATTACATACACAAACGTGTTCATGTATTTATGGCATTACTTATTAGCTTATTGTTCACCTTGGCCTCACCTCGAGCCCTGTGTGCAGTTCCGGGCCCCCCAAATTCAGAAGGATGTGAAGGTCCTTGAACACGTCCGGCTGAGAGCAACAAAGCTGCTGAAAGCGCTGGGAGGAAAATCCTATGAGGAGCAGTAAGGACTTTGGGCTTGTCTAGTTTGGAGAAAAGGAGGCTGAGGGGTGACCACATTGCTTTCTACAGCTTCCCAAGGAGGGGAAGCAGAGAGGGAGGTGCTGATCTCTTCTCCCTGGTGTCCAGGGATAGAACACGTGGGAACAGTTCAAGGTTGTGCCAGGGAGGTTTAGACTGGACATTAGGAAGCATTTCTTTACTGAGAGTGCAGTCACACATCTGAAGAGGTTTCCCAGAGAAGTGCTGGGTGCTCCAGCCTGTCTTTACAGTGGGTTGCACAGCTGTTACAGTGCCAATATGAGTGCCCTTGGGTTAAGAGGTAGAGTCCAAAATCTGCATCAAAATCCCTGATGACCCACTAAATAATTCAGCATTACAGCACTAAAATCTACAACTAACTGACCTTGTACCACTAAAAGCTGCAAGACAGTTTAAGTACTGCTGCCAAGCTACTTTGAACCCTAATAGCAGTGCAAGGTTTAACATCTGAATTCCAGTGGAAGTCACAAACGTTTCTACAAGCTGCTTTCTGACCCAGTTCGGTGTTCTAAAACTACTCCCACCAACTCAGAACTTTCAAAAGATAGTGAGGACATGATCTTGTACCCCTAGAATTTCACACACTGTCTACCTTAGGTGGCTGCCAGCACAGTTAAATGGTATTTTCCTATCTCATTAGTACTACACATCTCAATGACACATAGAGAGCAGGGATGAAAAAGCAATAGAGTGCCAGGCTTAGCTAGAACCTCTTTAGAGCCTGAGACTGCTTTTTATGAGCCTAAAGCATATGTGAAGTTTTGAAAAAGTGTTAGAGATTTCTCACATTTCAGTGAACTCCAGATGAGGACAGTTAATTTAGGTAAAAGAACATGTTTATTTTGCAGAAGGGATACAAAGGTGATGTATGAGCAAATGAGACTGAATTATGTCTCCCATATGAAGACTGAATAAGCAGGAGAGTTCTTTGCCTTTATAACTAGCTATTTATGTCTGCATTTGCGTGGGGGAAAAGATTAATAATTGAAAAGAGCTTCTCATGTCTATTAATGCTTGTATCCAAGTAGAAGTCATACTCATGAACTTCTACTGCAGGAGTTAAGAAAAATCAAACCAGAGATTTTGTATTAAATTTTTATATTTCAAATGAGGTTATATCTTCACTGTGTATTTGAAATGTGGATTTAAATGATTAACTGTCGCAGTAATGACACAAAAGAAGGAGACAGAACCTCTGGAGATCAAGGAACAAGTGCCTCGGGCCTTGCCCGTCTTTATTATATATGTGTCTTATAATTCACTGTGTATTGGAGGAAACAAAGGCCTCCCCTCAATCACACTGGTCAAAGGAAATGTCCATCAAACTTCTGTGCCCAGGAGAAAGGAATGCAAATAAAAAGATACCGTTACAATAACATAACTATGTTTACAGAGAATGTCTGAGAAACTAGCTACAAAAGAATGATAACATCCAGAACTGCAGAAGTCAGGGCAACAATTAACAATACAATTCTGAATGGAAAAAGAAAATATTTATTTTAGAAGTCCCAGAAGTAGTGTTTCCCTACCTAATTGTAAAAGGGAACATAGACTATTCTTCAAATAGCCCGTATAGTCTACAGTGCTCTTTTAAACCATCTCTGCCTAAAACTTGCTAGAAGATTCTTCAATACTCACAAAATTCCCTATTTTACACTTGGTTTTGGAGCAGAATTTCTTTCTTCAACTGATGGTGCTACAGCCCATTATCCAGGAATGAAAAACAAAAGTAAAACACGAACATCACTACTCTGCGTGAAGTTTTAAAAATACTTGTAGTTTCTTGACACAAGCTACCCCTTCCTTCCCTGCTAAAGCCTTGGTTTTGCTTTCTAATCACCCACTTTAAGCTATGCAACATTCCTGAACTGCACATTATCTTCTGCCACTTGGTCAGTGTTTTCAGCGTTCTGATTTCCTCTCACATATTTTTAAAATTCCTCAGCCTCACAGCTCCTCGTATCTTTTCTGTGAACTTTTCTTCTTTGCTTCACATTTCTCTATCCTATTCTGTGAAACATCCACATGATTAATGCTGGCTTAAACCCATTCAGAAGTGCACCTGTTCTCCTGTCCCTGCACATGTCTAGGAGATCATTCATGCTGTAAAAACACATTCTTTTCTCCTTACAGGATTCTTTATGATTTTTTATATACTGTATTACACAGTAGATGGTGTTAATAAGCTGGACACACTTCCCACTATATATCTGCACTTGTCTGTGCTATGTATAAACAGGAGAATCATTTTAGCTAAACAGTTTATCCCCCACCTTTCCCAACTGCCCACATAAGTAAAGTAATTTAATAAACATTTTTTAAAATACTGACTTTGTTTTGTCAAGAAGTACCAATGTGCATGCTCTGTTTGCATGGAAGGGAAGCAAGATGATATTTAAATTCCATACTTCTTACTGTGCATTCCTTTTGCTGTTGCAGTTATATGATGAAATTAGTTACCATGAAGGTTTGTGGCACAGGCCTTAGAGGGCACTAGGAAGCCACCTGAAGTGCCCATGACTGGTCATAATTTGCTACTAGGGAGCCTAAGAATTCAACTACCAAATTCATCAACACATTTGCTTTTTTTCTTTTTTTAATTGAACCAAATCCCATTTTATTACTACGTTTCTGCCCCCTAACAGACCCAATCACAGGTTGACAATAAAGCAGGTTCCCTTCATTTGCTGTGAATTTAAGCATGCTCATCTCTTCATGATTTGACTATCCTGAGTAACATGAAAAGTAAGCACTGATTGCATATTTGGGTCTAATCCCATACTGCTTGAGTATTTTGTGGTCAATTTTCACCAGTGAAGAAATTAAAAACTCTGCAATTTTTGCATTCTTTCACTGGTATCTATTAACATACTTCATTCATGTTGTATTAACTATGATGCTACTCACCTAAAAATATATTCAAGTATGCTAAACTACATAAGGAAAAATAAATACTTGTAAAAACAATTATGGTTTTGCATTGATTTTTTTTCCTATTAAACATAGTTTAAATGTCTAGTCCTCACAAAAAATTCAAATACCTTCTCCAGGTTTTGAAGTGCAAAGCTATACTCTGTAATTAGTTTATGACACATTAATACTCAGAACAGCAGTCTACTATCACACTAATGACTAAATCCTACCTCAATATTTGCCCTGAGAACAGCCAGTATATCACATAGCTGTTGTTGGTTGCTTTGTTGAATTTGGACCTCTTTCTGCAATTCAATTTGTAATAACTTTCTGATAATTTTGATGTACAAGAAAAGGACAGGAGCAATTACAAAACTGAACCAAACTACTTTTATTCATTTTGCTTTTTTTGTTTAATAAAATTAAATCCAAGCTCCTGTACTTAAAATAAACAATAAGCTGATGTTCCTTTTCTGTAATTTTTTCCTGCATTGATTATTACAATATTTTTTATTAATGTTCATATCAGAAGCTTGAATCTGAGGCTATACTTCTCTCTTGTAATGAGGGCTCACTGATTGCAATATGATTTCCTAGGAGTGTCAATGCTGGCATGGGCTGTGATTCACTACCTAACAGACTGTATATAATCAAATAAATGTATGGGAAAAGAATTTAAAATGAACTATACATACAGGGAATGTGCTACTTTTATTGCCTATTAAAATATTGTTATAAACTATTTTACCAGAAATTCCACACTACAGTTCAAGAATATTTTCCTAGATATGGCTGTTAATATGCCAAGTACATCGTAATCCACATTCTGTTCATTGCAAATTTGCACAAGACACCTTACACAGTCACCTTTAAATCTGTATTAGTACTTTTCATTACTTCCTTATTTCCAATACTTCCATGGATTACTTCTCTTTAAGTAAAATATTGTCTCAATCTGCACAGTAAGGGTACAGGAATGAGAACTGGCATCTAGTGAAGATAAACACGAGTGAAAAAGAATTTTTGTTTACCCATTTATGTAAAAATTCAATGTCTGTCAGTGGATCATTTATGTATTTACAAAGGTTTGAAACCTGTTCTTCAAAGTTTTCTTCATATTGTGCTTGAATGATGCTTTTGTAGATCAACAAATTTTGCTAGAGGGAGCAAATGAGCTAAAAATCAAAATCTTAGTATTATTTATTTTTATATATAAAGCAAGCTGGTCAAAAGAAAAGCATGGCAGTTCCATTACTCTGTTCATGATACTGATGACTAGATTCAGTCACCTAAACACAAGCACCTAATGCATTTCTGTGCTCTGCTGCTCACTTGGGCAGGGTCTCTACCCCAGGCAGAGCTCACAGCTTCGTATCTGTGCTTCAGACACCTCAGGCTGTCAGCAGGAGTGTCACCTGCAGAGCAAAACACCTACATTTAAGTGTCTACCTAAGAACTAGGGGAGTAAGTTTCTGATACAGTTAATATGGCAAATGAAACTTGACTCAATTGCTCATGAACACATGGTTTAGGGCCAGGAGAAATGAGGTATGGAAGACATCTCATGCAGGGCTGGCTGACGTGGCACGGGGCTGAAGGAAACCTGTCCCTTTCTGAAAACAGAGGCAGAGGCCAGGTTGAATATCTTTAGATATCTCCACCAAACAGAAACACAGATCTGTACTGACTATTTGGGAAGACACTCCCATAAAACACCTAAATGTATGGTTCTTAATCTGTGAGCTGATTCTCAACCCAAAACAACAAATTTGACTCATACATAAAGTATCGGGGAGCCTTCTGTAGTGAAAATAAAAAATATTGCACTGCAATGTTGTTTGATAAAATTAAAAAGTAATTACATGAAGAAAAATGTCATTTGCTTTTGCAAAATACATTATAAAATTTTGCCCAAATTAACATATATTGTCATGTCAGAAGTATCAACAACATCTTTTTAAGCCTTGTTGTAAGCATCGCTCCATTGCATCACTCCTGCGGATGTTAAAAATTTTAAACTGACATTAAGAAAGCTGTAAGTCATGAAATGGAAGATCTGAATATACAAAACTGAGCACATATCTCCTTAGTCCCAGGAAAGAAAAGCATAATGAGAACTGACCCTCAATATAAATATACTTTGTATACTGGTGTACAAAGTGTTCTCTGTTAAACTAAAGACTCCCCCTCCAAACCTTCAGTACTGCATATTTGGAAGATACTTGGACTCATTATTTGACAGGCAGAGAATATTTATGCAGGAAAGATATTCAGCTTTCTCAAAAAATAACTAACTTAGGAACACTCAAGAATCTGCCAGATGGTAACTAGTCAGATTCTGCAAATGAGACCCACACATATGTATTAATACAGACATCAAAATGTAAGCCCAGTAAGTGGCCAAAGCCTGTTTATAAACACTAATTCAACAAAGTATGCAAAGCATTTTTTGAGAAAAAGAATCGAAATATCAGCATTTTAGCAAGTAACACGGGAAGTGTTAAAGGAAATACGTTCTCCTTGCCACTGGTTCAGATGAGCAAAATACTCTGGACTCTTTCAGTGATTAGAGGTAGAATGAGATACAGTTTTTAAAAATAGTACCAAAAGCATTTAATTTCAGTACTTATCTCTGTATATACCACCTGAGAACTAAAAAGAAAAGCTTATTCTTTCTAGGAATAAACCTTTTTGTGCACATAATTATTCCATAACCTGAAGCACCTTCCTATGAAATTTACCCAGCGAAGGACAGCTGGAAACCCCTCATTTTGGAGGCACAGATCTCCCTCTGCAGGTCTCTAGAGGCACCGTCTTCCAGCAGAAATTGCTAAAGCACTCAGGTTAAGCAGACTGCACTGTGCCTCCTTCAAGGCTGCACCCTCCCTCCCAAGTCTAAGCATTACATTTCAGAGACACACTGCCCAAGATACACATCATTGTGCTAGACAAGACTAGATTACATTATTTGGATCTTCTAATTTGCTTTTGTATGTGATTTGCAGAAGCACTGCACTATTTCATGTAATCTCTTAGAGTGTGAGATCAGCTAAGCCAAAGTCGTGACTCACACTGGGCAAGTGTCAATGGAACTGACAGGCTCACATTTATTTCCAGACTCTTAGCTACTACTAGGCAGCTTTAAACTTCCAGAATTTTCGCTTACCTTTTTTGTACCTTAAGAAATGTCAATCCCTACGTAATTTTCTCCAATTCAGATAGCCAAGTAATCCAATCTCTAATTCACCTCTTAATACTTGTATATTATTCTATTTTGAAAACAGAAATCTACATAATGTAGCCAGAATATATGAAAACAGAACAAAAGCCAAAACAGATTCATTAAAGATTACATAAAACAGATGACAGTGACAGAAGTCTTTTCTACAGCATAAAAAAGACTCTGTTATGATACTTTCCTAACTTACTGTGACTAAAGCTTACATAGCAATAGGTAGCTCCTTTATTCTGGTATTTCTTTAATACCTATTTGTGCAGCATGATCTGTGCTGTAATATCCTATTTTTAAGTTATCTAAGTGCAGGGACTACAAACCCAGAACTGAAAAAATCACTTGCAATATTACAGTGCTTGCATTATTAATCAAACTTGTTAATAATGGAAATTCAGAGGCAAAGTGCCTGTCTTTCTATTATCATTTCACCCGAATGATTTTTTTTTTTTTTTTTTTTTTTTTTTAAATATAGACGGGTGTATTGCTTTTGCACGGCCAGGTTTTGGTAGCGGAGGGGCTGCAGGGGTGGTTTCTGTGAGAAGGCGCCAGAGGCTTCCCCCACGTCCGGCAGAGGCAATTCCAGCCGGTTCCAGGAAGAACTCAAGGCTGGCCAGGGCCGAGCCCATCAGAAATGCTGGCAGCGCCTCTGTGGTAACAGATTTAAGAAAGAAAAAAAGTTCTTGCGCAGATGTAATTGTGCTCAGAGAGGAGTGAAATCAACAATTCTTCCAAGACCAATGTCAGTGCCGAAGGAAGGGCAGGAGCTGCTCCAGCCGGAGCCGAGATTCCCCTGCAGCCCGCGGTGCAGCCCATGGTGAGGCAGCCGTGCTCCCGCTGCATGGAGGCACACGGGATGCAGAGATCCACCTGCAGCCTGCGGAGGAGCCCCGTGCCAGAGGAGCAGGTGGATGCCTGCGAAAAGGCTGTGACCAGAGCGAGGGAAAACAGGCTGAGTCCCGCAGTCCGGTTAACAGCGTCACCGGGCAGGGGCCGGGAGCCACCCGGGGCCCTGCGGCTGCACAGACCGGCCAGAGCTGCGAGGAGCACCCGGAGCCACCCAGCCCGGCTCGGCCTCGCAGGAAGTGACGCGAGCCGGGCCGGGGCGGCGCTGAGGGCGGCGCTGGGCCGGGGCCGGGGCCGCTCCGCTTGCCGGTTGTTACCGGGCACTGCCCGCCCCACGCTACAAAGGCTCCCCGAAGGCAGCGCTTTGATGCAGCCGCACCGCCCCACGTCCTGAGGGGCAGAACGCGCTTCCTGTGCTCCTTCGTGTGCTCCTTGGTGTGTTCCTGTGCTCCCACTCAACTGTTGATCCGCAAACAACCTCAATCCCTTCTAGGTGTTTTTCTCATTTGACACGCGTTCATCTCACATCTTGGCCTCTTCCCCACCTTAAGCCAACCTCCGCGCTGTTGGAGGATCTGGCCAGCTGGAGACCTCCTGTTTAAGCTAAGAGTGCCGTGCAGGTGTAAATCTCAGTGGGTAGATCCTCACTGGAGAGTCTCTGATGAGAGTTCAGGCGCTCCAGGTAAACTAAGTCAAGACACATTTTTCCCACATGATGGCATGTTTTAGACAATATTGCACATAATGTGGCACCAGTGCAGTGATCCCCACCGCACACAGACCACCCTGAACTTCTGACCTATGTTTACAAACAGACTGGAAGAGGGAGAGGTGGATGAAGTTTATGTGTGTTTTTTAAGCTGAATGAGAAGAAAATGTGGAAGAAATACAGAATAGTGGCTTAGGCGCTGAAGGTAGAAGAAGAATAAAACGTCAAGCAGTTTAAAGCTTCAGGCTAGAGGAAGGTGATGTCAAACATGAGTATAAGCCATCATGAGTAGCCAGTTTTCTTTCACTGTAATAACAAACTTAGACTTCGACATTGCAGTTTTCATGCGGTTAGGAAACAACAGTGGGATGGCCCAGAGCTAAGGCATAATTTTCTCATAATTCTCCCTTGATGGAAGTCAGTCAGAGAGTATGGGCTAGCTGAGAAAACTATAAAGGTATTAATGCGAGTTTGAATACACTGTTTGATCTGTCGTGGTCTTTGACCTCAATAGCTACTAGCAGTTACATTGAAAATTCCTTAAACTTTGTTTTAACTCAAGTTACACCTGAAGAAATGGCAAATATTTAATAGCAAGCATCACATCAACATGGCACAACTCTATAAATATAGAAGCAAATAATGACTTATAGATGATGTAAGGATTTTTAAACAGGATGATTTCTTCTAATGGAGTCGAATTTTGCTAGGATTAACACCTATACCTATTCAATGTGATACATAATCTTTATGGCTCATAACTCACCACGATTAGATGAATAAAACCATTTCAAGTTCTGTGAGCCCACAGAAGTGTCAGGGATTCATATGGCTTTTAGAAAAAAATGTGTCTTTATTTTCAAGAATCAAAATCATTGTACTAACTGTACCTTTTGTGCAAGCTCCGGGCATTATCTCGTTTCATCTACAGAAGGAAGATGGAAAGTGATACAAACTGCCAAGGTATGATTAAATGCTACATTTGTTCTCTTCTTTGAGCTCAAGCTGAGAAACAGATAAACAAGAGATCCTATTATAATAGCAAAATGTAGTTAGTAAGAAATTTAAGAAGTTACATGTAGTACAGGAGATAAGTCATGAGTACACTGACAAACGTTGCTTAAATGAACATAAAAGTGGGAGATTTCATTATTAAGTTAGATGTGCTGAGTAATAGTTTAAATTGATACTTGTAACTCGACTGTTCTTCTCAGAGCTTTTCTTTTGGTTAGAAAAATAAGGGTAATTGAGTGAATGGCAGAAATTATTACTTGGCTTCAAAAGACCATTTGTAAAGCCTGTCTTTTAGGTCACCTTTCAACAATAATAATATAGGGAAGAACACATTTTGGTTTGGGAAAAAGTCTAATTAGCCATTTGAAACAGATAAAAAATTTATTAAGGCTGTAGCAAAAACTGCCAAAAATTACATCAAAGTTTTTATGACATGTAGGAATCAGATTGCAGATTAGATAACTCATTTCTTTATCCCATATATTGCTTTGATACATGTGAAAAGAGCAAGTCTTATCTATTAGCAGTTCTGATCAGAGAATTCACATGTGTTTACGAACACTGAAAAACTCAACACATTGTTTAAGGTAGATTTCATCTTATGTTAGTTCTTTTCTTATATTTGTTTACTGTCAGTCTTAACTCTTCTAACTACCATCTTTATGTTAAGTAACTCAATGCTGCACACCCTAATTACCTACTGCACTCCTAATAATCTTGTTTATTTAGAAATGTCTTTGCTATCTAGCCTGGGCAAGGACAGCTATTGATGCTTTTAGATAATAATCAAAAGCTGTTTGTTTACAATCTTCATTCTCCAAATTCTCTGAAATGAATTTTATGATAGTTTTAACCCAGTTAGAAGCTGATGAAAATGGATTTGGAATGGTACAGATACCAAATCTAAAAGAATAGTATATATGGCATAATAAAATACTGCTTTTAACTTTGCAAAGGAGTTTAGTTGTAATCTTTGAAAGTGAGGTTCTACTTGCCTCTGGTTTGTGTTTCTTCTCTCTGGGAGGGTTATTGTTTCACTGGCTGGGGCTTCTGCTTTCTGTGCAGGGAACACCACAAAAAACCCAGGGTAAAAAAAGCAAACCAGGAAACAACAAAAATGGAACAAAGAAGTAGCATGAAATTTGATTGTACATTAAAATCAAAGACTTTACCAAGCTATAGTCCTCTGCTATCATTAAACCATAATGGTCCTCACATTCATAGGCCATCCTGATTTCACCATGCTGCTGCAAGTATTTTGTTACCAGAATCCTTTCATAAAACTATTTGCAGTTATGTCATATCTGAAAGCCAAGGCTGTGAGACAGGACTAAATTTATTCATTGCCAGTTTGTATCCATTTCTTTTTGGCCACCATTACCTTTAACTTAAGGAGCTCTTCTTACTCCCTAATATTTCATCTGTGATGTATTTATAGGGATCCCTTCTCAACCTTCATTAGATAATGCAAGCCAAGAACAGTTGTCTCCTCTTGTTAGACAGCCACCAGTGCCCTGATCATTCTTATTCCCCCTTGCTCTCCTTCTCCTTCCAGTCAAAATTCAACATCCTTAGGCAACACTGAACAGAACCATATACAGTATTGCAGATTAAATTTCACAAGTTCTTTCTAAAAGGAATATTTATTTTGAATATGTACTCACCTGCTGTGTTCTAGGATCCTTTTTGTCCTTTTGAAAGTTACATCACATCAGAAACGACAGCGATTCTGCTGCTGAATAACATTTGCAGGTCTTTCTCCTGTCCTGATAGTTCCCACAGCTTAGATTCTGCTAATAACAGAAATGCTGACCTGTCACCAGGTGGATGCCCTTTCATGTTGCACTGTTGAATTTCAGACAGTCACACAAGCAATTCTGTCTCTAGTCTCAGATGTTTCCCATATGACATTTAATGCTCAGCTGTGAATCTTTAAGTCAGCAGCCCACCTCGTGCCGGTGTAATTAATGAAAATATTAACGTAAGTCTCAAGATGCATCTTTGAAGAACTCCACTGGCAAGCTTCTTTCAGTGTAACCATTTCTTTAAATCATTTTCAGTTGTCTCTCCCCATCACCACCTTTTGTTTCTTGTTCTAATCCCTGTCTTCAGTGGTTTGGTAATTCCTCATACCATGCAGTGTCAGAAACCTTATTTAGATACCACAAGATTAGATATACTAAATTTCCTGTAGTGACTTCATATCAAATTCAGACAGACATGCACAAACCCCTCTATTTCCAGGTCTGATATAGTAACCTGACTATATTTGGGATTCTAATTGATTAATGCTTAATTTTAATAAAATTGTTCTTACCTATAAATCACAACTTGAAGAATGTTTATTTTGATGTATAGATAATGTAGCTTTGACAACTAGTGCTTCTTTGTAATGATGTTAATATTTCTATTACACTTGAATAAATACTGAAACTCTGAAATTACTAAAATATTATTTAAAATTTCTGTAGATACTTACTTGAATCCTCAGGAACACTAATTTATATTTCAGGCGAAATAAAGATGATTGGAGTTACCAGTATAAATCTACAAACCGGAGAGTATCTGTCCCTGATTTCTTCCAGTGAAAAATATTTCAGATTCAGCCTCATTGTTATAAATTCTTTTAAAAAGTTGTCTCTTCTTATATTAGAACTTTAAAAATTCAGATCAGAAAAAATAATTCCATATTGTACATTTAGGTAAGATAACGTATGTTACGAAAAGTTTAATTATTTACGCAGCCTAGGACATCAGTGGGGATGAATTGATGTCATCCCTCCTCTCTAGTGGCTGTACCTGTGTTATTTTTCATGTTAAGGCAGTGGAGTTACATAGCTGTGATGCAGCCTTGCCATAACAGTTAGCTCTGTGCTACACAGATGGAAACAGAGCAGGTTTTTAATTGTGATGAGGTAAGCTCTCTCCCTCCATTACATCAGGGATTTGACATGACTTGCTGAGCTGGTTATGTAGCACATAACCACAGCCCTTTCCCACAGGAAGGCCTTGGCAGTGGAACAACAAAGCTGGTGAATGTAATTACGTGCTATTCCGTGCCTCTCAAAGCACGAGCGATGGAATGTGGTTTTCTGTGGCACTCGCTTCTCGCTGTAAAATGGTGATTCCTCCTTTTGCTGCTTATTGATGGCAGAAAGGCAGGGAAAGGTGTGCATTGCAAGGTTGTGGAGGATAGAGGGGATGATAATTCCCATTGAATCAGTCTGATCAGTCTGTTTCCAAAGTCTTTTGGTTGCAAGGCCACACATGGAGGTACTATGCTTGCTACCTCACCGGAGTATTTTTTCACTTCAAAAGTAGGCAATGTTGCACCTTCTTTTCTACCACGGTTATTTTATGCTTCCAGTTTTTATCAAGATTAATCTATTAATAATATTTCCTGTAATTGTGAGTGGTGATTTCCTGCTTCTGGTATTTCTGTGTTGCCTATTTCCCCTGCCTCCTTCACAGTCTGTTCTTGTCAGAACTGTGTTCTGCTCTTGGTATTTGCCAAAATATCTACTTTCCTCAACCCTAAAATTGCCATTAACCAATATGAAAGGGAGAGAAGACTAATTTCCTGACAAAATAAAGTAGACGTTGTGAACACTTTTATAACTCATAAGGTTTATTAAAATAGAGAAGATAATCTTTCTAAACGTCATACACGTTATAAAGCTTGTTTATGTAACATTATTACCACATTATTACCATTTTTTTTCAGAGGAAACATCATTGTAGATCCCCTTTTTTCCTGGAAGCATCTTAAGGCTCTGTGCACAATGACCACTGCAAATGCCATCTACACTTCTGAGCAGAAATGTGAGGCCTGACCTGCGTCAGCTTTCACATTTAGAGACTCACTTATCAAGTGGGATGCCACCTGAGCCCTTGAGATGTGAGCAAATATCTATATTTATCACCAACAGCCCTTCTTCCACAAACTCTTCCCAAATGATGTCATAGCACTGGTTACATCTCTAATGACTGGTGCCCCCACACAGTGGATAAAATTTTAATATAGCAGAAGCTGAACAACAAATTGTGAGGCAAAGCTCTCTGAGACACAGCCCTTGTTTTATGCAGCATTTTCACACCTCAATGTAAGTGTGGATAAACTTTTCCTCCTTTTTATGTTAGCAGTACATTTAGGGTGAAATGAAGTAGGTCCTCTAGCTAATATCAACACTTAGGCCATCACAAAGCAGCTGGCATCAGGAGTAGAAATGAGAGCCTGCGAATGAGAAAGAGCAGAATTGGTTCTTTTGCAAGTGCTGTTGGCTTGTGACAGCTTTATAGATTCACTAACTACACCCTGAACAAGTTAGCTGTAACTTGGTGATTTTATTAAAGGAGTGATATGATATACGATATGATATATGATATATGATATGATATGATATGATATATGATATGATCACCTGCAGGCAACAGAGGATAAAACTGATGTTTTATCAGCAAGTTCCTTCTAGCTGAAGTGTATATGCATTTTTTCCCTGTATTGGAAGATCCTTGATATATTTTTCTATTTTCCAGTAATTTCCACATTATGTCCTTGGTATACCACTTCATGTTATTAGTATAAATTCAACATTTCATTTTCCAGTTACATACAGAAAGTTATTAATTCATTGAATACTTCAGTCAGAAATATCTTGGTCTGAAGGGCTGTTACATCAGCACAAACAAAAACAAAATCAAAAAAAGCAATGGGAATGCTTATTCAGTGTCATTCAATACATCAGTTTAGCAAACTTCTTCTTTCTTCACCAGCAAATGTTCCTGGTGATGTAATTAATTTGTTTCTTCTGTGTCAATCATGTATCTACTACATATTAAAGTTAAAAGTAGTTCCACTCTCATGCATTTCACTTTACGTCAGTGAATACCACTGTTGTTCCACAGCTGTTTTTGTGGTTGTGGTTTGCCTTCTAAACAATCTAAACAATTCCTGGAATGTGCAGGGTAACCAGTGATAACAGTAATGTCAAGAGAAACTTTAACCACGGGAGATGTTTATGCTTTATTACTAAAGAGTTTGTTTTGAGATCTGTTCTGTCATAGCAAAGGATTGTACATTACCCTGTAACGAGTGAACCAGAAGCTCGGGAATTTTACTCTGTGGAAAACAGTGAAAGGCATATCCATACTGCATTCTCCTCACTTTCCAAACCCTTCTAGTGCTTGTGAGGCCACAACATGCAGGAAAAAGCGACAGAAGCTGGAAATACAAGAGTATTCTGGAAGCAATTGATACATGTTGTGATTTAGCCAGATCATATTAAAGCAATATTCAGTTTTTCCTTGGAATTAACATCAGTTCTATATGGAGCTGAAAGAAATGTTAAAGACTAATATTCTGGTAGTACAAGGCACTAAAAGCAGAACCATGTGCCCCTGGCTTTTATAGATACTTTGTCTTAGAGGCACTCAAATATTTCTTGGAAATTTCTATTTCACCAGAACTGTACTCATAGCACTTGGTCATTCCAGGTCCTGCACCTGGTGGTGGTGGATGCCCCATCCATGGAAGTGTTCAAGGCCAAGTTGGATGGATTTTTGAACATCCTGGTCTAGCAAGTGACCAGGAGCTAGATAATTTTTAAGATCCCTTCCAATCCAGGCCATTCTGTGATTAGTCTCTGGTGCAGACCATGGTTTAGGATGCTGTTGTTAAAACTTGTCAGACATCTATGAAAATGACCTTTAGGAAGTGCTGATTCCTGGAATCTCCTAGTATGAGAGTTCAAAGCTAACCATGAGGTGCTTGTGTGGCAGGAGTTCAATGGAATTTTTGTCATTGGTCATCCAGAGAGACTGGATTCCCTTCAGGCCAAGCACCTGTGACTAACTCTGGCTGCTCAGTTATGAAAAATGTTGGTTGCATTACACTGACAGTATTTAATAACAACACAGGTAAAACACATCAAGGTGAGCTTCTCTTTCCATTTACTTCACACGGGTTGTAATAAATATATCAAAAGTAGTATGCTATTAACACCAAGACAGTGGTTACAATGTTTGTTTTGTCTCTGTTACCTAGCAACAGATTTTGATTGTATTTTAATCTTACTAGGGAGCTTATGTTGTGCATTTTAACTGAAAATATAGGAAAGACATTGTATCTGTTTATGAGCAAAAAGAGAAAAAAAAAAAAAAAAAAAAAAAAAAAAAAAAAAAAAAAAAAAAAAAAAAAAAAAAGAACAATCTATTTGCTGCCATTACAAAAAACTCCTGGCATATTTAGCATGTATTTCAGGATATTCCTTGGATTTTTGTTCAGAGACAAACAAGTTATCTTGTCCAGAATCTGCTACAGTAGATCATCAGAATACTAACACAATGGCAATTTGGGCATACAAAAATCTGTTTCTCTCCTAAAATGAAGCACCACAAGCTTCAAGTTTTACCTTACTGTAATTAACAATCAGAATTAAACAGCTGCCCATCCATTAATTTACCACTGTTCCAAATAATCTATGGTTTTGGAGAGGCAGAACAGCCACTAGCGGGAGTTTCTGTAATACCCTAGAAGAAAGAAATTTGCAGTACTGAGTTTTGAAAATGCAGCACTTGCTCCTGACAGAAGTGCTCTTATTCTGCTGCATCCATTTACTGTTCCCTAACAGAAAGAGCTGCCTCTCTCCCTCTGCTCTCTCTGTTACCAGACTACTTAAGACTTTAAAGTACCATCGTGTATTCAGCTCTGGCATTTACCAGCAAACAGAACAATTCACTAAACCAAACTACAGATACCTTTTCTGAACTAAAAAAGAAAAAGTACCAGAAGAACTGGTGAGCATTAAGTAATATACATCTTTGTAAATGACCAAACCCACAATGAAGAGCTACTGGCATCTTTTAAACCCACTTGCAAGGGGCAATTTCCAGTAGTTTTACATTAAATCTCCTATCAGAATATATGTATATTTTTTTTCCCCCACATACACATACACTCATGTACACGTTAACTTGGAAAAACACATTGTCAAGTTTTGACTAAGAAATAAAACTAGACAGGAATCTTTCCTCCAACCTTCCATTTCAAGGAGGGAAGACTTCAATTTATGACTATTTGATCAATAGATATTCCTCTCGAAGTAATGATTAGTCCAGAAATAAAGACTCACTGACTGGGCTCACAAGCTATATTTAAAACAGAGTTCTGAACATTCTGAAATACAAGAGTCACTCTGTAATTTCAGAGCAGTTGTAATATCTTATCCCCCTGTAACAGGCTGCCAGAAATGCTCACGGATAAGGCCCATCACCATTTGTTCTAAAGATACCAACGTTCTGGCTGGCTCTGGCAGGTAAGTGAGGACATTTGGGCTTTGATTCATATCTGATATCCGTCTTACGTTTCAGCTTCGAAGGCAAAAATTTTGGATGTGTATTCAGTCTGTAAATTTTTATTAAAAAGTTTCCAATATTGCATTGAATAAACTGTGCTTTATCCAGAATAAACAAACAAACAAACAAACAACAACAAAACCCCCCCACACACCTGAAAGCTTTTTTTTCCACTTATTTTTGCATTAAGAATTTCAGCATTTCTTCTTCAACATGCAAGTTAGCCGAGTGGATCAGAATATGTTTTCTGTGTAAAGAGAATGAAATTCCATATTGTATTGCTGGTAGCCCTGGAATCAGCTGCAGAGACTGAAGATAGGAAAAATATCCCTGAACATGGAAACAAAATATAAGCAAGGCTCCAAAGAAACAATTGTTTTTGACATTGCAGTATGTTGTAAATGATCCTCTGTCTTTTTAATTAATGTAATTAATTAATGAGGAAAAGAAATTCTTCAGAATATCCAAATAAAGGGCTTCCTGTTTGTTTGTCTGTTTGTTTTTAAAGTTCTACAATCTGCTTGATTACTTACACTTTTCCTGAAGACATTTGAGACTGTGGGATGGAATCCAGAATCGTTTTTAAATATCACTTTGAAATTACATATGTCACTACCTTTTCCCCATTTTGTTAGGAATGACTGTGTTAACATTTGATCATAGTGTAAACTGGGGTTTCTTGGTCAGCATGTCTGTCAGAACGTAATCAAATCCAGTGTGCACAGATCACTCATCGTCCATGGACAACGGCTTAGGGATGACTTCATTTATACCGCGGCTGAGACTAGAAGACATGGCTTAATTTTAAGGCGTTACAGGCATTAATAAATCAATTATCAATGATCTTGATAAGACCCGTATTTTAGACTGCGTCGCTCCTGTTAACTTGCGCTGGTTTGTATCACACTTTTGGTGCGCATGCACTGCGTTTCCCAGAGTAGGACCGCAGGTGGGCAAACAGCAGCTTGTGCCGGTGACTGTCCAAAAACTAATGAATGGATATCAGTATAATGAACATTACCCCGGCCCGGGCTGCAAACTCCGAACCGTGACAGGAGCACACGTAGGCAGGAGCAGGGGCGGTGCTCGGTGACGTCCCGCGGCAGCGCCGCCCCCCTCCCGCGCTCCCGCAGCTTCCAGAAGGGCCGGAGCCCGCGGGGGGGCCGGCCCGGTGGCGCAGTCGGAATTGCCGCGGCCGCGGGGCCCGGGCGGGGCGGGGCGGGCGGTGATGCCCTTGTTTATTTTTACC
>VZRZ01001330.1:1276309-1353800 GCA_013398175.1 Climacteris rufus
CGCGCAGCCCGGCGCCCCCGCGCCCGGCGAGGAGGAGGAGGAGGCGGCGGGGCCCGACGTGCGCCGGGGGCCCGGCGGCAGAGCGGAGCGCAGCGAGAAGCTGGCGCTGTACCTGGCCGAGGTGGAGAAGCAGGACAAGTACCTGCGGCAGAAGGGCCGGTTCCGCTTCCACATCATCCCCGACGGGAACTGCCTGTACCGCGCCGTCTGCAAGGCCGTGTACGGGGACCAGCGGCTGCACGGCGAGCTCCGCGAGCAGACCGTGCACTACATCGCCGACCACCTAGACCACTTCAACCCCATCATCGAGGGCGACGTGGGAGAGTTCCTCATCGGCGCCGCCCAGGACGGCGCCTGGGCCGGCTACCCGGAGCTGCTGGCCATGGGGCAGATGCTGAACGTGAACATCCACCTCACCACGGGCGGCCGGCCCGAGAGCCCCACCGTTTCCACCATGGTTCACTACCTGGGGCCCGAGGACCCGACGCGGCCCAGCATCTGGCTGAGCTGGCTTAGCAATGGGCACTACGATGCTGTGCTGGACCGCGTGTGCCCCAACCCGGAGTACGAGGCGTGGTGCAGACAGACTCAGGTACAGCGCAGACGGGATGAGGAGCTGGCCAAGTCCATGGCAGTGTCCTTGTCCAAGATGTACATTGAGCAGAATGCCTGTTCATGAGACTGCCTGGGCCGCAGGCTGGGAGCTTTGCTGCAGGGACTGAGACGCAGAGAAGGTGTGCTGGCTGTGATGGTGATGCCTTAATCCTTAATGAAGCAGCAGCACCCCAGACTGGGAAGGACTGTAGATTGTGGGGGATAAAAACAAACGTATTTGTAATATTCTGTTGTAAAAACTTAGCCTCGGGTAATTTGCAAGCAGATTTCTCTGTGTATGTTTGTGTCTCCTCTCCCCACTGTCTATTTTCTATAAGAATGTATTTTTTGCACACTATTTTTAAACTGTTACCTCCATCTTCTACATCTTACATTAGTATCTGGCTTTCAGCTGTACAGCCAAAAACGTTTGTAAACAGTTTTTGTAAATAAGGCTTATGATGTAACAGCTATTTTTTGCTGTGTTTTTTACCCATAAACCTTATATTTTTACCAAATGAAGTAGATGTCAAACTGACCCCCCTCAGTTGATGAAAATATTGTGGTTATTTTCTTGCAAAATTAAAAGAGTGGCTTTTGTAGAAGTGCAGCAAAGTGAGAACACACTGCTTTTAGGAACATTTGCTTTCTCTGCCTGGAGCACAGAACAGGTCCTTTGAGCCAGTTGGAATGCAGCTACACGTGAACAGTGCAGGGAGCAATTGACTCTTCTGTATTTAATTACTGTTTTGAGTAAACTGGCCTCTTGTTGCCTGGTTGGCTCACCCTCTGCTCCATTTATATTATTTATCTGTAATAACAGAACATTAACTTGCAATAGAATGTTGTGACTAGATAATAGTCTCCTGCTTTGGCAGTAATTGCCTTGGCTGCACCTCAGTGTTTGTGTTCTTGTTTCTGGGGTTATGGTGTCTTTTGTATAGGCCCTGCTTCTTTTTTTGGCACTGGTGTTTCACCAACAAATCTTTATCTGATCACAACATTTTATTCACGTGACTTTATTTTCTAATCAAGAAATCAGGAATGGTATTCTACATTATGGTTTAAAAGAAAAAAAATTGAGGTTTGTATGGTTTGCTGGGTCAAACATTTAAATGTTTCCAATCTGAATTCTGTCTCTTCTACTTTCTGATTAACTTGTTAGATATATTTATTAAGTAATGCAGTTTGTACTTTTTTATTTTGTAATATATTGTGATTTTGGAATTTATACTGTATTTGTATAATAGGAATATTCACAGCTAAAATGGAATGAATAAAGAATATAATTTTACTTGTGCTCTTGTTTTTTTCTGCCCTCTGCACTCCTGATGTGGCAAAGAATTGGGAATGGGTTCACAGGGCCTTTTGTTTACTTTCTCTGCCTTAGTCTCCCCTGTTAAGAGGTGGGAAGAAGGGGCACAGTACTTTACAAATGTGAACCACTGATACTTCCGGCATCTGACAATATGTGAAAGAAAGAAATGCAAGCATTTAAAGATAATTGAATATCTGTAATTACTTTGTTACTGCAGGAGATCTTAGTATATCTGTCTGCCAATGAGAAACAATTTTGTATATTAACATGCCTTAGAAGAGGAGCTCTCAAGCACAGCACTTGAGCTGCTGGTACCAGGGTTGCTGATGAGCCAGCTCTCTGCTGGGCTGTGCACACTTGGGCTTGGACATGGGGAACTTCCCATTCTGCAGTTAGTCCCAAACTGCCTTGAGATTTGTCCTGTCACTACTGCTACCTGGGCACCCTCTTGTTACTTGAATAAAAGTCATGTTGTAAGGAAATACAGCTTTTTACTCCCCTTACAAGGTGGAGATGCCTTGGAAATTGTTAAAACGAGTTTACAAATGTGCATGTGTGTTCACAACTCGATCCCCAACCTCAAAGTAGTAGAAGGCCCCATCCTTAAACAACAGAAGGGTACTGAGTTAAAGTTAGGATTAAAAAGTAACTAAATAGCTGAAATGCCTTGGTCTTAATTGGGCACACTTGTGATAAAGAGCTGCAGGACGGATTTGGTGTATATTTGTCACCGGTTTATGTGGTACAAAGAGTGGATTTAAGAGTTACATAATTTTCAAAATGTTAGGAAATACAGGATATATTTTTGCCAATTTTCTTTACACCCGGTTGTGTTGCTTCTTTAAAGTGCAAGTAGTGGTGGATAAAACCCAGTCTTGCTAGTTCACCACTGCTTAACTGCTGAGTCTTTGGAAAGCTGAGTTTTGAGGTGAGAGCATGGTAAAAATGCAGTCATGGATGTGTTCATAAGGAACAGAGGTAGTTTATGGGGAAAATGGCCACTCAGGTGGTTCTAAGCATGAAAATATTAATACATCATCACTAAATATCAGTGTTGACTAATTATCAGCATCACTAAAATATTAGATGTGTTGACTGATTAAAAACTTTGTACCCAGGCTGCTTAGGTTTTGGGTTGGATATGATTAATTAATTCAAAGTTCTGACTATCCTAAACTTAGAAAAAAAAAAACCCAAACACATTTATTTTAGGTCTTTTAAAATTACCATTTTCATCTGTATCATGAATTGTACTTTCAAATTTTGTTTGTGTTTTCTGGCACAAACCTTAGAAATGCTCAGTAAGCTGAGAGAAAAGGATTGCTACTGCATAGTGTCCACTCTGTGCGATAAAAATTATATTAAAATATTGCAAATAAAAAAGCAGCGTTAAAAATGAACAGTGTCGGACCCTGGAATGGGTTCTCACAGAGTTCTTAGCAACTTTGAGGCTACTGCACCTGCCCTGAGTCACAGGGGCATGCAGATAACTTTAAGGAATTTGAAAAAACTAGGTTACTTGTTGAACTAGTTTGCAAAGACGTTGAGGGTGTATTACTGAAGCATGTAACAAGACACTTGTTTTTGCAGCTCGCATTACATACCGTGTCTAAAAGGAAATTACAAAAATGGCATTTCAGATGTTTTGGGCACATGGAAAGTGATTTTTCTTTTATTGCTGTGGTGTTTAAAGTGTAACAGACACTGAGTTCAGATGCAGGCTAGTGGTGTCTTGCTTATACAGGAGTAGAGGCATTTTTATGGAATAATTAGGATTACTCCATGAGTAATCATGGAATGGTCCTAATATGGACAGAGCTTTACAAAACTGCTTGTAACATTGTCACTTGGCCCCAGCAAAAGCAGAGGTAGATGCAAGTTTTCCCTTACTGTCCTCTGTTGAACAATTCCAGTGACAAGGGAAGGACAAATGTTGCCCTGGCTCATAATTTCAGTGCCTGATTATTTTCGCCTTGGCTAATCACTTGCATAACCCAGCTAATCTGTCTGGGGACTTTGGTCAACAGACTTTTTATTATTGACAGTCAGTCAGAAGAGCTTGATTTGCAATATGCACTTGTATGGTTCCATGTGTCAGGTAGAAAATGCTTTAATTCTAAACTGAGCAAATGTGAGCTTCAGTCTGCGGGAGCATAAGCTTTGTGATGCCATCTTTGCTTGTATTTTATAGCACAATTGTGAATTAGTTGACATGTTGGATGTTTCTTTTCTGGAGTTCCTTAGGTTGCCAAGACTATGACATTCTGTCACTATATGTGCAATGGACATGTTAGAATTTTCATGTGTGTTGAAGAAACAAAGCAAGGTTTGCAAGAACTGAACTGGTTTTCAGTGAATGAATCCCAAAATAAGAGTGGTGGGCAAGTAGGAAAGGGAAGATTTGTGTAAGTATCATTGTTTTCCATCTCAGGTTTGCTCTTCAGAAAGTTCAGTGGATGACACTTTGCGCTTAGCAACTTCCTTAGGACACATAAAAGTTGTCTAATGCCAGCTACTGGGTTTTATCTGTCCTGTTGTATTTGGCTGGTACATTACAGGTGGGCAAGATAAATCTGTTATGTTAACGTCACTTGTAAATAAAGGAGTATTTCAGTAGTCCTTGTATATGTACAAACCCACCTGAATCCAAATATTTCTTCTGTCTGCTTTTGCTTTTACTATGTCAAAATTAGTTGATAGGACTTTTGAGGATAAAATTTCAATTTTGGTTTAGTGATTTGTCAGTGTGCCCGTGCATGGCTTCTGAATCCAAGCAGAAAATGATGACAGATATCTCACAACACAGCCAAGTATCTGGCATTAACTGCTTTTTTTTTTGCTTATAATTTGCTTATATTCTTTTATATTTACTTAGCAGTTTATTGATATGCATTTATAAGTGTTCCTAGGATGTTGGTGCAAAATGGTGTGAAATGAATAAAAGTCTCAGGCTCAGTGTTAAAAAGATTGTCCCATTTCTGAATGGCATGGTTATGTGAAAACAGGCAGCATGCAGTGAGATAGTAACTGTTTGGAAGGACATCAGCTCTGCCAAATGCAATTGTGTAGTCATCAGAACTTTTTAGTTGGAAAAAAAGTGGCTTTCATATTTCCTGTTCAGTTTTAATTTATAATCTGTCTTTTTTTATAAGCAAGTTTATAGTATTAATGGATAAAAAGATACAGCAATGCAGTAATGTATTGTACTTCAGCCATTTTCTTCTGGAGTTAGTATTTAAAATCTGTTTATACAAGGAAACCCATACATGGTATTCAGACTGCAAACCAATGGAAATAAACCACTGTCAAGTTCCAGGTTTCTGTTGCACGAGTGGTTATTTTTCCATCTTCTCATACATTTGTCCTAATTACTGAGTAAGATCAGGCTTCTCTGGAGAAAAGGCGAGCGTGCAGTTGTAATGGCATGATGCACAAACACACTGATGAGTAGAGCTCATCTTTCTTGTGTGTTCTTAAAAATTGGCATTTCTTGCATTTTTAGTGTGTATTTTTTAACCATTATGCTTTTAATCCTTATTGTATCTCATAGAGTTTTTACTGGAACTTTTAGAAAACGAACTGTTGTGTTCTTCTCACAAGGCATGGTTCATAGAGTTTGAACCTTCAGCACTTGTAGCACAGTTAAGCTGTGTACAGAGTGGCACCTGCAGGGAAGAAGACAATTGTAGGAGGAAGGTTGGAACTGGGATCTGGTTGTGAAGGGGCCCAGGCTGCCTTTTGTCCTTTCACCTCCCTGATTCCTCTCCATCCCCATCCCGAGTCACTGTGGTGGGCAGGGGCCCGTGCCCTTGGCCCGGTGACAGCTTCAGGCTCACTGCTGCTGCTCCTCGGCCTCTGCTTATGGAGCTCCTGTACTGCCCAGCTTTTGGGGCTGCAGCTGAAGGAAGGGATGCAACACCCAGAAAAAATGGAAAGGATTTCACAAAGGCATGGTGTTTTTCTTGCCTGTGAACTTCTTTTATTGACTTTCAAAGAGTTAAAGTGTGGTTGAATATCAAAATGGTTTGCAAAGAGCAAGGTAATTTTAAAAATAACATAAAGCATGTTAACAGGTTTTTGAGACTCAAACAATGCTGAAATACCTTCTTTTAAAAAAATTAATCCATAATTACATTATCAGAACCATATTGTTTTCACAGGTACAAGGATCCAGCATTTTTCATGCACAAAACTTCTATTTTTGCTGTCCGTAAAGCTCCATTCTCTAGCTCTTTAACTAACCAGTATTTCTGGGCAAGAAAATAAATATTTCAGATGTCTCAGTGGGATTTGGAATTTGATTTGGAATTTGGTATACTCAGTCTGTTTAACCCAATATCCCTAATTGCACTATGTCTCCTCATTGCTGATGCTGTAGTCAAGTTTAGATGTCTGCTTTTAGAAATAATATGATCTTTGGAACTCCAACTGAGCTTCTTTTGGTATTTTTTTAGGGAGAGCCTGTGGCCAATGTACTCCTTCTGTAAATAAATAAACCAGTATGTTTTGTATCTATATTGCCTGTCTTCCATGTGACTTAAAGAATGACTAAGCAATTAAGCAGTTAACTAACGTGTTTATATTTTTTGTTTGCTTTCCTGACAAACTTCAACTCCACTGGATTAGGTTACTCACAGGGATTGACCTTTCCTTTTGTGTTTTAAGGTAGGAGCAATGATAAAATTGTTTTCTCCTTAATGCTAACACAATTCCTATTACTTCTGCAAACTGTACTAGCAATCTTTTAATTTATTTTCATGGTTATTTTTGTTGATTGTCAATTATATGCCTGTTCAGGATTAACCTTAAAAACTAGTTATGCTGTAAACCAAAACCTAATTAAATAGAACATTTGAGTGAGTTTAGGAGTTGACAGCTGTTTTACTGTGTATGTGTAATTGAGGGAAAGGTGGTGCCCAAAATGAAATGGTTGTGAAAGGACTTGTTCTGCTCTGAAAGATGGTTATGTCAGCTTATAGATCAGCACTGTGACTGCTGATGTAACAGCTTTAATGCACTTGCATCAATTATTTCTTAATAAAGTAATAATGTTATCTCACAGTAAGTTGCATTTTTGCTACACTGGGATGGAGAAACAAGATACTATTACTGGTAGATTAAAAAGAAAACAATATTTTTCTTTTAGGAGCCAGGAAGTAATTGCTTTTTTTTTTTTTTTAATCTCCCAAAATTCTAATATCCAGTGAAAGAGAGTTTTGGCGTTAGGTAAGGAGCGTTTGTGCATGTGGCCTGTGCTCTTCCTGAAATGATAAGTTGGATACATGTAGAATACTTTTTTTAACTTCAGATTTATACCCATAAAAGTGGAGAATAAGAAACTGGCTAAAAAACTACCTGTTACACTGTAGAGCATTTGGCTCAGCAAAGCTGCCGTCCCACTGGGACTTGGATGGGGAGCAGCCTTATAACAGCACACGTTACAGGTATCTGAAAACTTCATCTCCATTTATTTATTCTGCTTGTAATTTTTTTTTTTTATGCATGTTATCTTACTTATCAGGAAGTAAATATTTGTGGATGTTTTGTCAATTAGGTAGTTGTCCTTTTGGATATACTCAAAATAATTCATGTGAACCATTCACATGAATGTGATTCCTAGTAGATTTCCATTTTCGGTTAGTATTTTACAGTAGTCATCCTGAAGAGGCTATGTAACATCTGAAATTGCTAGAAATTATATCAAATATTAAAAAATCCAGTTATTTGATAGCATTTATGTAGTCAGATTCTTCTCTTTGTCTAGCTCTGGCCAGAGACAAACATTCCAAAATGGATAAATAAGACAACCCTGGGCTCTGTTAGTTAAAAAAAGAAACTTTTGCAAAGAAATAGTTATTGTGGAAAGTTTCACCAAATATGTTGTTGCAAAGGGGGTTGTTGGGATACCTTAGTACATATGTTCTTCAAAACACTTTATTGTCACACTGAAATTCTGACTATTTCAAACAAAAAAAAAACCAACCCCCTCCCACCTCCCCAACAAAAATGGCAAACAAAATCCCCAAATAATATAATCTTTTACAACCAAAAATCCAAGGGAAACTGCTCTGGATAGGCTGTATTTGTGAGGAGCCATCGTCACAGAGAGCAGTTATATAACACAGACCTTGGCAGTGGCCTCAGCTCTCACATCCACAGGAAATCATCCTGGCTTCTACCCCATGAGACCAAGTAGGTAATAGTAGATGCTCTACTTCAGTCAAGGGATTGAGTTAATCTCTGCTAAGGCTTCTGGTGCTTCCTCAAGCCTTTGAGCTTTATCTCAGCACTCTCTGGATTAAGCTCTCACCAGCCAGCAGCTGTATCATATCTCTTTTGGTCACTTGATATTGATAGAGAAGGTAGACAAGAAGCAGGTGCTAGGTAGGGAAACCTGTGCTCCAGCATATCCCATTGGTGTCTTATATCACTCTTGTCTAGTATGAAGTGTGAGGAAAAAGAAATTGTACACCACTGGAACATGCAATCAGTTCTATCTCTCTGTTCACTTGAAAGTTCTCAGATAGAAAGCTGCAAATTTGTGCCAAGTTAGTTATACTTTCTTTTTTTAGTATTTTTCTATGAACTATAAATATATCACAAGGAGTTTATAACTAGCCACTGAGGCATTTTACAGATCTAAAAATGCTACAGAGGTTTGGTCACATGGAGATCTTCACTGGGATGCAACAGGTTTTTTACAAAATTCAACATTGGATTCAGATTTATTTTCTGTTTGAATATTTATTTTAGTCTATTTACTATCACCATTATGTATTTAATTGCCTCATAAACTTTGAGTGTTTATTCCCATAGCATAGGGGGGAAACATTGGAGTTTTCAGTATTAGTGAATACCATCAAAATTAGAAAGGAAGGGAGAGTAGCACCTTATGGTAGGGAATGTTCCATGACTTCTTAAAACCAAGAAAAAAAACCCCTGAAATATGGTTTTGACACGGACATTTTAACTTCCATTTTTTAAATTTTTTTTTAAGTGAAGCTGTGATATGAGTCCAGGTCTTTTGTGTAGATCCCTTTGGCATGCAGATATCTTTAGGGATTGCGGATGCAAAAGAAAAAAACATGCAACAAAATAAATAGAGAAAAATGTTTGTATACACACCAAAAAGGCTAGGAATGGATTTGTATTCCCTCACTACTCAAAGGACTAACTCTTGGAAACAATCTTTACAGACTGAAAGCCTTCTTTAGAGAGCCTTATTCATGTTAAATATTTCTTGTATTCAGTGCATGCTCATGCATTTGCTAAACGTGCTGAAGAGAGGGCCAACAAAAACATGCCAACAAAAATGTGTCTGTCTCTGAGATGAAAATGCAGCATGTGAGGCAGCTTTGATTTTCATTGACCTGACCTGTGGGTTTTGCATCTCACTTTGCCATTGTTTCCTTGGCATAAAAAAAATGCTTTTAATGTGTTTTTGCAAAACATTTCCTTTTCCCACCTAGAGATTAAATATGATCAGAGATCTTGGCTCTTGAGAGTCAAGTCCATGATACATTTTAGAAATTTTCATTTGATAAAACATGATTTATGTGTTGTTTTCAATTTCACAACCTTTATGGTGTAATTCAAGCACACAGCTGTGAAAACTATGTTTGTAAAGGAGTATTAATTTCACCTTTATAGGCTTTTAAATAAGTTAAAAGTTTGATAAATAGTAAAAGAATTCTGAATGGGAAATATGTGAATAGGATGTTATTAAAATATGACATTTCTTGTTCTTATGTACTTTATTGTAAATTGCCAGATTTAATTTGTTTGGGGGAAAAATAATTGAGAATGGAGTTTATTTGAGCTCTTTGCTGCTGTGCTGCTGGGCAAGCTCAGCCCAGCAAAACCCTGAACCTTGTCACCTTCCTGAAAGATCAGCCTTTGCCTCTAGTTATTGCAGATGAGGAATTAAATGCAGAGTCTGTTTACAGAGATTCTTGAAAGAAAATCTTTGAATGTAATAGGGAGAATGTAATAGCTACAGCTGTATGGAAGGTCAGTCATCACCTGTCCAGTGCTTGAAATGCCATTTTTGACTTCTCTTCTGCCCAGTGAGATGGAGAAAGAAAATTCCTGTGCTAGTCCTGTGGGGTGTGTTTGCTCTGCAGAAGACAGGGCTGTGCAGAGACACTGCCGAGCTCAGCAGGGGCAGCAGCATCACGGTGATGGCAGAATGGTGCTTGTTAGGTAGAAGGAAAAAGCAGGTCTCTGGTGGAGGTGAGTAGGATCATGAGTCCCAGGGTTGGTTTGATCTCTCCCCAGTGCACACACATGGTCCTGGGCACTCTGGCAAGGTTCGGTGTCAACACTTGGGAGCATAGGTTAGTTTTTACGGATTTAACTCTATAGACTGGGTTTGAAGGTATTACTTTGTGCATAGCTGCCATGCAACAGTCTTGCAATATCAAGCTGCAATAATTGTATGAGGAATATGTAGCCCTGGGAGAGAATAAAAGATACTGTCATGCATATAAAACTTCCATGTATAACCAGATTGCCTTTTAATAGGAAGCCATGGTGATTACAAGCAGGAAAATGGTACAGCAGTTGTAAATAACATAAACCACTTCTCAGCAGTTCTGGTGGAGATGAGAGGGAATTACATAACAGCTCCTTTCCATCCCCAAGCTAATGTGATTTACCCGCTTTGCCAGTTCTTGGGACTCAAAGATCTCAGTTGTCGCCTCCCACCTACACCACCACTGCAGAGCTCAGAAGGGTGATTTAAAATAATGAGATGTTCTACAGTCATATTTCTGTGAAACATGCAAACTTGGTTCTGTTTTATTTTGGTTTTTTTTAATCTGGTTTGTTTGTTTGTTAGTTTGTTTGTTTTTCCTGAAGGTTTAGGAGGAATTTGCCTGTTCCCAAAGTCATGTGCAAACTCTAAAGGTCAAAATGCAGCCCCGATACACCTGCAGAAAAAGGTTTTTTGCTCTGGCTATTTGAAAAACATGGCTTTCACTCTCCATCATGCCAGGCAGAACTGTCACTGTCCCACCAGATTGTACTCCCACCCCTCTCTGTTGCTTTACCTTTAACTTTGCTCTTACTGTCTGTGCTGCTTTTGGCTGGGGTAGAGTTAATTTTCTTCACAGTGACTAATATGGGGCTATGTTTTGGATTTGTGCTGAAAACAGTGTTGATAATAGAGATGTTTGTTATTGGAGAGCAGCGCTTGCACAGCAAGGCCTTTTATGCTTCTTGTACTGCCGTGCTGGTGAGGGGGCTGGGCATGCTGGGGAAGTTGAGAGGAGACACAACCAGGACAGGTGACCCAAACTGACCAAAGGGATGTCCCATACTGTAAAACATCATACTCAGTATGTCAAGTTGGGGGAAGAAGGAGGAAGGGAGGGACATTTGGAGTAATTGCGTTTGTCTTCCCAAGTCACCATTACTTGTGATGGGGCCCTGCTCTCCTGGAAGTGGCTGAACGCATGCCTGCCCATGGGAAGCAGTGAATTAAGTCCCTGTTTTGCTTTGCTTTCATGTATGGTTTCTGCTTTTCCTATAAAACTGTCTTTATCTCAACCCACGAGTTTTCTCACTTCTGCTCTTCCGATTCTCTCCCACGTGCTGCTGGTGGGGGAGTGAGCGAATGGCTGTGTGGTGCTTGGTTGCTGGTTGGTGTTAAACCACAACACCCTCTCATCCCCTTCTCTCTGTCCTTTTGCTAACTTATCGTTGTCCTCTGATCCCACTGCCTCTTCCCTCTCCCTAAGGACACATATCACTCCCAGTGGTGATTACCACTTTTCACAGCATGTGCCCTAGTAATCTTGGATCTAAAGCCCCTGAGTCACAGAGTGACAGCTGTTTTCCCAGAGGACATAGCAACACTTCATATTAACAGCAAGCCTTGATTTTACTGGTGATATCCTAGTAGGAACTAGTCCCTTATTAATGATGGGGTCTAGCAGTCATTTGGAACAAAATTGTCTTCCTTTTTTTTCGTGAGTAGGTTAAACAAATTCCAAGTTTGAATGCAATCACAAGCCTTCACAGCACTACAATTCTCAGTGCTGTTGGCAGAAAGGCTGTAGAGGAAGGCAGGGAGTGGGCAGAGCAGAGGAGCTGCTGTGACAGGGCTGGTTCTGCACAGGCTTGGCAAAGCTCAGCTTTGTCCTGATTCAGGGCCAAGGAGGCTTAGGCAGCAGCAGAAAGCTCTGATGACTTTTTTATTATTTTAAGACCTGCTTTTTCTAAAACTCTGTACTTATAAATTACTTCAGTTCATTGCATAGACACTGGAACTGCCAAAAGCTGTAACAAAGATGATTTTAGCATCATGTTCTGCTTTGCTTGCATTCCCAGAGAGATCAGGGATGTAGACACTGCAGACAAATCAGTCCACCGGCTATCCTAAAGGACCAGAGCCTGCAGCTTGGTCTGGGAAGGAGGTGAGTGAGACACCCAAGTAAATAGAGAAGTTGGTGAGCTTATTTGTGTCTTAGTTATTGCTGCCTGGACACATGAGTTCTGTCAGGCTATGATGCCTCTCCACCCTATGGAAATGTGGCATTTTGTGATGTTCATATTATTTTATGGTTTTGAGAAGTTGTGTTACACTGAAAAATTCTTCTGCATTTGGATCATTTTGTAGTCTACATGGCACCCTATAAAACTGTCATCCTGACTTGGAACTATAACTTAAAATCCCTGTATTATCAGAGCTTTATCCACAGCTTCATCAGTGGCTCATGGCTGTGACAGTCATGCAGCTGCTCTTGCTCAATTTATGCATGTCAGAGAAGCAAGGAACAACTTTCTCACAGAATTATCTTGGCATGAGGTGAGAACTTAATGAAGTTCAACAAGGCCACATGCAATATCATGCACCTGGGTCAGAGCAATCCGAAGCACAGATACAGTTTGGATGAATAATGGATTGAGAGCAGCCCTGAGAAGGACTTGGGGTGCTGGTGGATGAGAGGCTGGACATGACCCAGCCATGTGCACTCACAGGCCAGAAAGCCAAACGTGTTCTGGGCTGCATCTGAAGAACTGTGGCAAACAGGTTGAGGGAGGTGATTCTGCCCCTCTACTCTGCTCTCATGAGGCCCCATCTGGGCTACTCAATCCAGCTCTGGGGTCCCCAGCATAAGGAGGATGTGGGCCTGTTGGAATGAGTCTGGAAGAGGGTGATGAAGGTGATCAGAGAGCTGAAACAGCTCCCACATGAGGGCAGGCTGAGAGAGTTGGGGCTGTTCAGCCTGGAGAAGAGGAGGCTCCTGGGAGAACATGTAGCAGCCTCCTGGCACATAGAGGGGACCCACAAGAAAGACAAAGAGGGACTTTTTGCAAGGGCAGGTAGTGACAGGGCAAAAGGGCAATGGATTTAGACTGAGAGTAGGTTTAGATTAAATATTAGGATGAAATTCTTGTGAGAGTGGTGGGACACTGGAACAGGTTGCCCAGAGAAGTTGTGGATGTCCCATCCTGGAAGGCCAGGCTGGATGGGGCTTTGAGAAACCTGGTCTAGTGGAAAGTGTCCCTGCCCAAGGGGGTGGTAGGGATGGGGGCTTTGGAACTAGGTAATCTTTAAGGTGCCTTCCAATCCAAACCATTCTATGAGTCCATGATTTTGTGATTCTGTGAGTTACAACGAATGGGCTTTGTAAACAGCAGAAAGTACAATAGAGTTGCTATGAGTCATGGTAGATATGATACATGCACTTTATTTTTCCTTATTTTTCTGTGCTTGTAAATTGCTAACTCATGATAGGTGCAAATGAAACATTTGGCATTTCTCCTTTTTCATTCTGTTAGGTTCCTTTTACTGTTTTCCTTTAGGCTGTAACCCTTTTCTGTCAAACTCAGTTTGCATTTGTTTTTGAGTAGATACCTATGCATTTGTCTATTTATGTCCTAAAATATAACATTTATTTTCAACATTTTAGTAGGAGAGAAATTTAGCATTTACTCATGGATCTTTGCAGATTAAAGAGAAAACATACAGAATGGACCCATTATTAACTGTTCTCCTAAAAACTCTTTATAAAGCCAAAAGAAGTATATTATGTTCAATTATGTAAAAAATAAAATCCCTTAATGAGCATAATATTGTAACATTAGTCTTGCATTTGAACAGAACAGTATCTTACACAATTTCCATTACAAAATAATTCATGTAATTATCATCAAACCCACATTTGTTTTAGTAAAGTTCTTAATTTTCAAAAAGAGAGAGACTTGCTATCCATTTCTGGTAGGGCCAGTAATGTTGTTTGTACTTTGGCCAAGGCAGAACAATGTGCCAGCTCTTTGATTAATAATAATTTGAGAAATAAATTCCCTCCTCTCAGGCTATTTCATATCACTAATTTGTTTTAATTTGCTGTATGAAAGATTTTTATCTGCCAAACATTATTAGGGATAGAAACATGTTCACAAAGCTCCTTAAACTTATGTGTTGTTTATTGTAGCATCTCTTCAATGCCTCTGAAAAATACAAGATTAAACCCCTCAGTATGTTAGATTCCACTGACAGATGAGATTGAGTCGTTTTGTGTCACATAACTGGATAAACAATTTTGTTAGAAAACAGCAGTACCATCATATGTTGTTCTCTCAAGCAATAGATTCATAATCTTCAGCAGAAATACCTTTAGAAACAGAAAGGGGAAAGTGAGTTGTACTGTGTACCTTTGACTTTTAGTTCTATCAGTATATGTATTGAAATACTGTGGTGCTGACAACCCTGCAGAAAAATTGGTCCCCTGTAAATTAGTGTCACACATGTGGCTGCATGTCTTTGTAATAACAATTCATGCTTACTTCTCAGATGTTCAGAACTCGTCTTCCTTATGGTGCTGAACCTGTAAATGAATGAATCAGACACCTAAATAGTGGGAATGACAATAACAGTTATGTTGTTCGTGATGTGTCTTGTGTGTCATTACTCTGCGGAGCTCCTCACAGGTTTTTTAGTCAAGTAGAAGTCCAGCTCAATCCTAACAGCCAATGTGAGCTAAGAGTGCTTTTGCCTAAACTTCATTACTTTCCGTTTTTGTGACCCTCAGTTAGTATGCCACAAGAGTTCACAATCTTGAAAACAGACACCATCCTCCTTTGTTGCAGATGTCTCTACAAACAGATGCTTATGATAGAGGAATTCAGTAGCTTCTTACAGTGATTAAGAGATTACATTACAGTTTGAGGGGAGCATTATTAAAGGATTAGAAACCTTTCTTAACTAAAAGCACAAGCAGTCTAAGATGTTACACTGCTTGATTTGCAAAGATATAGGTGTGTGGGTGTGCACCTTCTAACCTTATGAGTAGATGTGGTTTTGGCTGATATGGAAAGCATTATTGATGCTAGAATTCCTAAACACACCCAGAACATGTATTATAAACACCCCAAGAGCACCTACCGTTGCTGCTGGAGAGGGGGAGAATCAAAGTTTAGATTTACAACATGCTGAAAAAAAACACTGATGTGGTGAACAAGTACAACCTTAAGTACAACCTTAATTTCAACAAAAATTGGAATTTACATGGAAAACATTTTTGAAGTTATTTTCAATCACACATTAATTAAAGAATGCAACAGACTTACTGAGCAGCGTGCTTTTAAAATCATAAATATGGTATGGCTCTTAAAGCTCATGGATTTGTTGAAAGCTGTAGGAAAGTGTGCTTCTTGTAATGTTTGTATTGTAAAAATTACATTGTAATGTAAAAATCGTAATGTTTTTAAACTTCTCTTTCATATAGCTAAGACCAAGCAACTCCACTCCTCTTGTGATGGGTGAATGTGTTTGGATCATGGCAGTCAATGTGGCAGTGCCTGCAAAATAGTTACTGCAACAGCAATCACTTCAAAGAAACCTAACATAAAGGTTTTCAGCAAACAGTGGAGCCCTTGGACCCAAGTGAGTGGTATCTGACCTTAACTTTTTCAATATTCAGTTCTACAATGTAAAAAATATTTTTTCCGTGTAACAACTCCTCTTTTAAATTATTGTATTTTTCAGAGCTATGAATTCCATACCAAACTATATCCCTAATAATTGTTATACTCTTGGTAGCTTGGAATCTGTTCAGGAAGTAATTTAAATTTTATAATCTATATCAGAAAAAAATCTGTTCCAGGATTTTTTCCAGTCCTTCCAAGTGTTGCCCTTTCAGCTTCAAACATTCCTGTGTCACTTAACCTGCCATTAGGAAAAAAAGAAATATCTGCAGGGAACGAATCCAATTGTGCCTCAGCAGCAAAGAAAATGGCACATAGCTGTGACAGTCAGGGCCCTGCGCTCGCATTCTGCAGGGGAACTTGGGAGTATCATTGTTGATTCAGAGGGGTCAGCACCTGGTCTTCTCTGTCCTGGAGTAACTGTAAGTAGACCCCTGGAGGGAGGACTAAGGACAGGCCAGGCATATGTGATATTTCCCCCTAAAATTTACCCCACACGTGATTGCTCGCAGCCAAGGGGATTGTCTGTTGGGGAACCCTTGCTCTTGCAGCATGTCCCAAGCAATGGGCAGTTTCCCATGAGTTCCCTTGCATCTACAGCTTCCTTTGGCTGTGCAGGGCACCCTTTGCTGTCTCACAACTCACCCCACACACCGTGTCCTCAGGGAAACTGCGTGGATTGAGCGGAACCACTCCTGCACTCAGGCAGGAATTCCTGGCTGCCTGCTACCCACATTTCACACCATCAGCCACTGCCCTCTCACACCTTTCAGTCCTGAACAAGAGAACCTGTTAAAAAATGAAGCTGAAGCTTCAGAAGAACTACAACTGTCAGTGTAAATACAGAAAAAGGCTTTTCTTCAGGTTCCACAGGCAGTAATGACCTGGGCTCCCGTTTCCCTGTAGGAGATAAACATCTCACCTTCTGGCCTCATTAGCACTGTCCTGGAGACTCCAGTTACCTTTTCTTCAGATGATTAGCATACCACACTAAACTCACAGGGATTTCTTCTACTTGCATTTAACTTTGAATATCACTGCCCTGTTTGAAGAAAGGCTGCCTGAAAGCTTTTTTTCCTCGCTGTACCAGTTGGTCTATGAAAGATCTTCCTCTTTCCACAAACTCTCCCTTTCTTGTGCTATTGAATGTTCATGGTGGTCACAGTTACTGCTAAGAAAATGGCTATTGAAGGAATGGTGTTGTTTGAATTACTGCTCACTGTGTTTCATTTTTAGGTTGTATTTAGTGTCAGTAACAAAGACTTAAGCTTTCCTAGCACTGAATCCTGAGGATAGCGGAAGTCAGGGCTGCGAGGTTAGGATAACTGGGTAAGTAGGCCAATAAGTAATTATGATAAGAAGGTTAGGATAATTAGTAGTAGCAATAAATGGCCAAAGTTATCCTCCTTGAGTTCTCTGTTCTATATTTTGTCTGTGGTCATTTTCTTAGGACGAGTTATGAGAAGCCGCAATACCTTGTTAAATACTGTTGCAGTCATAGAAGTTAAAATTAAATGATAGTGATGGGGAGGCATCACAGTTTTTTGATGTAAAAAGGATTAGGTAAGTGGTGTTAGTAAAGTGGAATGTTATGCAATGAGTGATACAGTAAATGAACATTAATGAGCACTGAAAGCCTGAAACTGAAATTAATCAAATGGAAATACATGAAAAGCTTAACCAGCAATACGTTCAAGGTGAAATATCCTGCAGCTGGCTTGATTGAAAAGAAAAATACATGGTTAGCAGTTTAGTGCATATATCATTTATATTTGCACAGACTGTGGACACAGCATTGGAGAAATTCCAGGTAAAATGTAGTTCTTGGCTTTCTTTCAAAGTCTTTTCTTCTACTATTTTTAGGATTTATGTCTCTTGCGCTTGGGCTTTTCACTCCATCTCCCCTTAGTGAGATTGAAGTCTGGGTGACTTTGTATCTAGGCCAGCCTATGTAGACTAGACTATCTGCTTCCAAGTAGGATGCAAGTTAGATCGTCCATAGGCTAATAATTCTCCTGAATCTTTCCTATGCTTTGTCTCCAAGTGGAAGATGTTCTTCTGTAAATGTCACTGTTGCCCAGTGGAGCATGTAAATGCAAAGAACCACAGACATGTGGGTTGAAAGAGTAATGACAATTACATAAAAGGGTGCAGCTTTGCCATGAAGGAAACCTTCACAGAACACATCATAGATGCATATTCTGCTTTCTTTCTATTGCTGATATTTTCTTTTTCTTGACCACATTATGCTAGAAATTAAAGTCAGAAGTGTCAGTAAAAAAGGGTGTATCCTTGTCCCAGAGATTCCTGCTTGAAGAGCTTAAAGCTTGAATATTAGTCTCAGAGTTGGCTAATGTGTGCCAGCTTTTGTGTTCATCTGTATTAGTAGATGTCAGTAGGCAAAGATTAAACTGTAATATTTTCTTAAAAGGTAAAGAAAACAGTGATCACTGAATGTATTACTACATACATGTCTTTCTGAATATACTCTAACAACAGTTTACTTGCAGAGGGGAGAAGAGGACTAGAGGAGACAATATTACTGTAACATATTCCTCAGCATCTCCTGATTTTGTGGAAGAGCATAATTTTCTTCCCCAAAACTAAATAATCAGCCTCAGAGATGGGTCTAAATTTAAAGATTGTAGTTTGCCTGCAGCCTGGAGGATGAACTGAGGAATTCCTTTGCTGAAAGGGGAAAGCATCGATGACAAAATGGTGACACGATGCTTGAATTCCCCATTCACTCTTTGGCCCCTTGTGATATAGTCATAGTCAAGGCTTGGGAAAATGCACTTTTTTCCTAGCATATTCTTAATTCTGTTCATTTAAAAGACTTCTTTCTGTTCCTTATTGCACAAGAATATATCACTCTATAGGTGCTCGGGGTGTGTTGAAGCTTTCAGGAACTGAAGAGTGCAGTTTCTACAGTTCGGTGCGGGTCTTCTGATGAGGCAGGATAAACCTCTTCTCTTCCTGCTGTTCTAATTGGATTGTGAGGGGGTTCTTTGATTTTAAACTATAGAGTTATGGAATGCTGCATGTCTGCGTCTGATCTTGTTAACAGTCTCTTAGGTTTCTTAGAACCATAAAAGATGTTGGGCTTCAGCCTGGAAACCAAAACTGCATATGCTGCTTTGATTTCATTGGAAGGTTTGGGTTTTTTGTTGTTTTGTTTTTGTTTTTTTTTTTTACTTTTCATAAACCAGAAACTCAGGGGTCCATCCAGTTCTCAAAGGGATAATAATTCCAAGAAAGAAATTATTTAAACCACTGCTCTTCCTTTTATTTCAGAAGTGTATATTTTTTCTCTTTGAGAAGACAAATACAAACTCTGCAGGGTTGATCAGGAGCTACAGGGTAGATGTATGCTTTAACATGACCTCAAATAAATCGGTGGTTTACATGCCTATATATACTGTGTATAATAATAACATACAGAAACCCTGACAAAGATTGTTTTAAGCACTCTATAAACAGATAAACAAATCCATTCTGCCTGTCAGAAAGTTTGCAAAAATGCAAAGGAAGTTTTTGCAGATGAATAAAGTCAGCTGGATGATTTTTCCATGTTCTGAGAAGATGTGAGTAGTTTAGTCAAGGTACCAGCTTGCTGCTTGGGCATACACTTTATCCCCAAGTGTTGTGGCATCCATCCTTTTCAAAACAATGTCTTTAAGTAATGCATACACACACAGACACACACATACAATATACACACATGCACAAACACTCAGTTTCTTATCATAGGACAAAATACATTCATGACAGTAATTACAGGTTTAGAAATAACACTGCATTTCTTTAACTTAGTAGGGCCATGAGCAAAACTAAATACAGGGTTTATATGATATTTCTTTTTGGCAGAGCTGACATTTTTCTAAAATTTCATCTTAAAAATTCTTCATGTCTGCTACTTTGTTGTGAACCAAAAAGCATCCTGCATGATTAGTAAGGCATGTTTCACCTGAATTTTTCATACCCTATGGAGTATAAAAGATTCAGCAATGAAAAGTAATTTACCCAGCTAGCCATTGCCTCTGAGGTTATGCAAGAGGCTGGTGTGTTTCCAGCTAGCCTTGTACGTTTGCAACATGAACTCCAATTGTGCGGTGTTGAGGCTTCAGTCTCCTTTGTGCTGTCTTTGCTTCAGCAGTTGGGGTTGGGGCCTTCTGCTTCTCTGCTGAAAGCTCGTCTTATGCTTCCCTTTAGAAATTTTTGAGGAAAAAAATGTTTTAAAGAAAGTGTTGACAAAAAATCCCCTTTATTTTTTAAAGGCTGTTTTTTCTTCCTTTGAAAGGAACAGGTAAAGAAGTTACATGTGTTAAATGCTGTCACTCTTTTATGTGAAAAATAAGAAGCATGGTGGTCATTCTGAACAGATTAGGTGAGGTTTCCAAGAGGATATGAGCTTGCTAGGGAGGTAAGGTAATTAATAAACCTAAGTACTGGTGCTGTGGCTTGGACAGACTGCTTCTTACTAGGTGGCTCTGCATCTCATTGTGAAAATTAAGTGTTATCATGGTAGTCTTGTTTACTCCTTGGATGACTCTTCTTCCAGTGACTTGTGATCTCGAAGTAGTGCAATACTCCACTCTAACAGAAGAGAAGCACACAGGGCAAAGAAGTGTGTGATTTTCTTCCATCACACAGTGATAAAATCCAGAGTCATTTAGATTGTCATACTTTTCTCTTGCTAAATAGATGTTTAAAATCTTCAGCTCTCTGGGTGGAGAAATGGCACCCAACAGCTCTAATTCTTCCCTAAAGTAACATCAGCTTTATATTTTCTGAGCAGAGGGCTGCAAACAGTACAAGTGTGGTGTCTGGAACAACTGCAGAAGCACAACCACAGTGGCTCTGGGCAGAACAGTGGGAAAGAGAAAGGACTTGTCCAGGTCCAGTGCTCACTGCAGTCATCCAAATCCTGTGGACAGTGGACAGTGTGCCCCTTCACAGCAGGCAGACAGTCAATACAAGCACTGTAGCTGAGGTGAAGGAAAGAAAAGAGAGTAGCAGCAAAATGAGGGGAAATGATTCTCTCCTTTTGGTGCTCTCATCTGCCTCTGTGATTGGTGTTGCCCCTGGGAAACTCTTGACTGACTGAAGCCATATGTTGGACTGAGCAGATCAGCCACATCCAGCAGCTGGACACTGTGCAATAGTAGCTGAATTGTGAATTAAACTTGCTTCTTAGCAAATGTTTTCTTAATGTTACTGGAAATGATCTATGAATCACATTTACAAAAAAACTTGGACATAAGCTAACCGTAAAAAAAAAAAAAAATCTTTATTTTCTTTATTGCATTTACATATCAAGAGAGGCTTATCCTGATGGGATAAATGAGTTTGTGGCATGTCTGTTCAATTTAGGGGACTTTGAATTGAAGCCTGCACGTACTTGCAGACTGGACAAGGATGAAATACTAATCTGGTAATAAAGCCTCTTATTCTAATGTGCACACAAGAGTCATAGTAAAGGTCTGATTACAGAAAGGAAAAATATTAAGGTAATGTATTATCTAAAAAAAAAGGAGCAGGTTGTTGTATTTACTGGATTTTGAACATGAAAGAGAAAACACACAAAGCATATAATATTTGAATCTTAATTTGCCAGAATAGTTTCAAACTCTTATCTTCAATGTAGTCAAATGTATTTCAACATTTTGGCATCACTAACTACCAAAGTTATTATTTGAAGTTTAAAGTCGATAAGTATATGAGGAAATTGAAAAACTGCATCATAAAAGATCTTGAAAAATATTTTAATAATCAACTATATTGTGAGAGGAAATAATATGTATGAGAGCTTAACGTGGTTTTTGGTAACCAAATTACATTTTCAAAGTTTCCATAATGCAGTGAGGACTCTGCAACTGGCCTCTACAACTGCTCAGAAGGTTGCTCAACTCATTATCATCCCCATTTTTTGAATAATAGCAATAAAACATTTGTCTTCTACATACAAAGTGGTGGTGAAAATTGTTGTTGCTACCAAGTGTATATGGAAATGAGATTCATTTGTTTTTATGTGGTTATGGGTATAAACAAAAATCTTGAACCATAAATGTCAACATTAACCTTTAGTTTGAAGGTCTCTCTCAGCCTGAAGGCAATGCTGGATAAAACAGAAATAAAATTGAAATAGAATAGACATTCTTTATAAAATGTCATTTTTAATGCAATAGTATTACAATTGAAGACACTACCAAAACAACACAAACAAATTCATATTAACATTAAAGGTCTCTCTAACTTGGCTGTTTAAACAAAAGACCACCACAGACACACAGAACTGCTGCATAATGAATTAGTATTAAGAAAGCTAAATTCAGTCTCAGATGCAGCTACTGGCTTCCTCCTTAAAAGAAAAACACACATCAAGAGCAAGAATCAAAATAAATCAGTAAATAGAGAGCTCAAATTGAGGAAGATAAAAGAGAAAGAAAGCAACAATTCCATTTGCAAAGAAGGTAAATTGTTACATTTTCAGCCTTATTATCTGTTCATTAACTGCATTATCATAATATTCAAGAATCGTGCTCCTAGAATTATTCAGATACGACAGAAATTTTTTATGGTCATTCTTAAGCTGAATAAATCATTAAGTATTGGATATAAAATTCACAGGATAAAAAAAGGCTACTTGAGTTAATTTTTTAATGGAACATTCAAGGCCTACTAAAGTTATGAGCTTTTAGAGTAATGTAAAGAAGCTGCTGCACATTGTGACTCCTGCTTTCATCTGTAATACTTAATGGTCTTAGGTCTTGCTACCATTAGGCTGAATTGAACAAATGATTGGAAATATTGTTAATTATTTAGGGCAAAAGGGGGAAATCGTGAGTCATTAGTCATTCTACTTTTCATGTCTGTGTTTGGAAAAGCAGAACGTGCTGGGCACTAAGGGTGCTTCATTTAGAACAGTCATAGCTTCACATTGGAAGAGAGGTGTTTTACCTGGACTCTTGTGAACTTAGAGCAACAGGGCATTAAGACTATTTGTTTTAGAAGGACCTTTCTAAAGCTGGTCTTCTTAAGGCTTCCAGATGATCAGCTGAACAATTCTCCTTCCCACTGGCTGATACTGATTTGCCAGCTGTGGTTAAACTTGCACAATATTTGAAGACAACCTGCTTAAAACAAAGAAGTCAGCATTAAAAGCAAAAATACTACAAGGTTTAAAAAACTAAACCAATTGTTCTCCTTGTAAAAGAAAAAAAAAAAAAAGCAGCTGCAGTATGTGTCCTCAACTGCTGAAGTACTTGAGGCTTCTCAAGCTAATATAGTGGCTTTAGCTCACTGCAGATGGTAGAAAATATGGAGGTTGCAACACAGACAGGTTCAGAAGAGTGAGATTTTGCAACATGCCTCCTGATACTGCAAGGACTGCTGTGTGTAGCATGGTATGCACACCAAAGTGTTATCAGGATCCGGTTACAGGGATAAAAATCCCATCCCCAGACCTGTCCTTTCATGTCTGTCTTTTATTGCCTCTCCCAATAGTGGAGATGTGCTTTGCCAACTTATGTGCAGAGAGGGACTGCTGCAGGAAGCAGGGCAAAGTTTTTGGTAGGAAATGATTGATGGGAAATAAAACTCTGCTTGTTCTTAATGATTATTTGTTAATTAGAGTGCCTTGATTTGGCAGCCTGTCTACTCGTTGGTATTCCCAACGAGTGCAGTGGTCTCTACTCAGTGGGATGGTACAAAGCAAGTTGGGATGGGGTGGGATGGGGTATGATGGGGAGAGTGTTGGAGTGGACTTTCTCATCCAGGAATGCTGGATGCTGTTTGCCCTGCTTTTCTGCTGTTTGCTGCTGCTTTCTACTGCCTGCCAATGTGAGAGGGCAGCCTGTGATGTCCAGTGGTATTCTGTCATATTACTTGTTAGAAGAGTAATCTATTTTGCCTTGTTTCATATGTCAGTAATGAGTCAATAGTAGAAAACTTGTGCAATAATCTCTGCCTGAGTATTTAGGCACTGGTTTGAAAACTGTTACACTCCAGGGGATGGATCCTCAAATGACAAATGTTAAAATACATGTTTTTATTTGTGGCCACTTCCCTGAGAAATATGCAGTTTGCATTTCTTTCTCAAGGAGTTCTGAGCCTGAGAAATCAGTTTAATGTTGTTTTTAATAGAAAGGTCAGTGATGGCTGGCTGTATTTCAGAAATTCCTATGAGAAAGGACTCAGCTTGTCTCTCTACAGCACTGCAGATGAGCAATGATCCCAGCACAAGAGAGGTCAGATCAGTTGCCCAGGGGATCAAGATGGCTCAGACTGTAACAGAGATTTCTGAAAACGGAGCTTTCTACAAACCAGTCAGCAAGGCTTGCTTGTCCATGAAGAGAACGAAAAAGCTTTATTCAGAGTCTGAGGTTCAGCACTGGATTTCTCTAATGATCATCATTCTTCAGCTGCTCCTGAGCACCAGCTGCTGCACTGGCCTTCATCCCCACCTGTGTCTCTGCAAACACTGCTTCAGTCCAGGTCTGCTTCACCCCTTGGCCACCAGCAAACTCAGTGCTATCCGCTTTGAGCTGGTTACAATTCACTCTGAGTTTGCTCTGATGCTGTTAATAAATTTTTTCTTCCAAACAAACACCCTTATCTCAATCCATATTTTCAAATTTTAGGGACTTTGTTTCACTGGAATATGGAAATCTCTATGTAGTCATCTTTGATACTGAAGCTCATGGTACCATCCCTAAAGACTGCTGCAGCAATCCTTGCTGACACTGACATTTTTTCACCAACTGAAATCAGAATCTCACTTGAGAGATGTCTCCTGTTGAGGAGTATTTTTATTCCACTTTTTGATTGCCTCCACTTAATAGAAGTCTTTTCCCATAATTTCCTAGTTTTCCATTCGTGGAACAGGAATCATATTGCCTCATCTCAGAAGGCAGGTATCAGATAGGTGGGAATCTCCTCCTGGGAGAAAGTCTTTGATTTACTGTGTTCAAATTAATCCTACCAACCTCCTACCTTCCCTGCTGTTGCAATATCCTGTTTTGGATTCTAGGCAATAAAGGAACAACATTAGTTTCAAATGTTTTATTCCCAGAAAGGTTTAGATGAACACTAGGGCATGCAAGGTGATGACCTTTCATGTGGTCCTGACAGAAACTGCTAGTTAAAGATGCCAAACTTCTGTGAGGAGAGCAGAAACCCAGTGGGTGTTTAGAGAAAAATCTTTCCAGGGGAAAATTGGTTCTTGGTGGGTAAGCAAGTGTTAATAAACCCATCTTTTTTGTTGATTACTTTCTTTCCTCCCTTCTCATTTCCCCACCTCTAAAGAGATTTTTTTCTCTGATTCAGTGGTCATGAAATGCTGTAGGGCAATGAAAGAGAAATATATTGTGTATTGGAAAGTAGCTAATATTGTATGCCAGCCAAGGAGATGCTCTGTAGCATCAGTTTGTCCTATTTGATTTGACCCAGGGACACTTCAGTCAATCAAGCAGTTCATTATCATTTCAAGCTCAAGGAGAGGTACACTATTAATCTAAGTGAGCTGCAGTCAGACTTGACAGTCAGGGGACAAATCCCTAATCAATCTTTTAATCACCCACCTGGGGTGATTTGAATGAAGTCAATTAAGGGACCTTTAATCAGCAGAAAAAGCGGTACTGAACTAGTTGAAGAAATGTGGAAGATCTCCTATGTAAAGATATCTTTAGAATAAAACTTGTGAATATCTTTCTCTTCCCTCATTCATTTAGTGGGGAGTAAGCTGGATGATAAAGGCAAGATGTATGTAGGAGAACTGTATCAAATTTCAAAATAATATGGTCACAGATGTGTTTGGAATAAATGTCCTTCTTCTCCAGAAGTGCTGCAAACATTCCAGAAAATGCCAAACTGGAAAGAAACATAAATGCTGAGTAATTATTTTCATAAAGCAGCTCTGTGCAACATTATGGTCAAGTAATTGGGTGAAATGTTAAAGGACTGCTTTTCCTATTGTATAAAGTCAAGAAACATATTGTAGAGTCTTTTAAATTCCTTTTTCTCTGTTGACTTTTCTGATACAATTTGTTGCTAATATTTTGTATTCAAAATTTATGCCAGAGTTAGTGAAACACAGGATGGCCATAGAAAGCAAAACTTGGTTGTAATTTCTGAGCAGAGATATTTTATTTTAACTCATTGAGATATGCTTGTAAATATTGAGAACAAGATGGTTCTTTTCCACTGGAACTTGAATTGTGTGATTTGCTTACCGAGACTTAATATTTGCAGATCTTTGAGCATATGACCTGTTGTGCAATTTGTTTTATTCTAGAAAAGGTAGAGCCAAAGTGTTGTAACCTATAGCATTTGTCATTCCTGTGGTCACATAGATTTGGTGTTCAAAAACAGCTTAATCTTAAAACCACCTGACAATCCACCTGCAGCATGATCATGAAAATGTGACTAAAACTGAAAGAACCTTCTCAGGGCATCTCTAATGGAGCTTCTATTAGTGGGGGAATAACATTACTGAAGGAATTTTCAGGCTAAACGTGTTAAGTAATCTGTTGTGGTTGCAAGTCTTCTTAGCCTTGTTTTAAGAGCTTTGTTGGGCTATTTGTGTTCTTTGTTCTTCTCTGAAATGCATCCAGGATTAAACTTCTGTTGCATGTACACTGGGAGAGATCAAACCTTCAGTTCTGTGATAATGTTTTTTTTTCTTCCCTAATAGAGTCATTTTAGTGCTATATTAGGGATTTAAGCACTAAAGGTTGAACTGACACTCAAATAATCAACTTTTATTTTCCTCTCTACTTAGATCTTAAACCGAACAAAATCACCAGTCCCTGGTAATGTTGTCTCCCATTCTTATCCCTGTAGAAGACTGAGATAAATTTCAAAAGAAACAAACAAAACCTACTTGAGAGGGACCTGAGGGGAGTGCAGGATTGCAATGACATTTTCTGTAATCCTCTTTGGCATACTTTTGGTACTGCCTTGTGGGAGCAGCTGAAACCGCTTCCTTTTTGAATAGCAGGTGTCGTTGCAAGCTGAAGCCTACATTCATGGGGACTCTTGGGAACCTGACCATACACCTGAAAAATCTATCATGTGACAGCTGATGGGAGTCATGAGCCTGGCTGATGTGAGCTACCTTTACACATCTGTGAAAAAAGAAACAAACCCCTCCTATGCAGTTGGACCAACATGCTTGCCCTTGAGGTGATTGTTCTGGTTTCAATATGGTAATTTGAAAGAGGAGTTGAAATTTGCTGGTTGCTATGCATGGTAAATGCAACATTGGCTGCCATTGCAGATTTTATTTTCCAAAGAAAGGCAGGAATCAGCACGTGGGATCTGATTCTGCTTCTGTTGAAACAATAGGAGAAGACAGAGACCAGCATGAAGGACAGCTCCCAGAAAAACCACAACCCACAGCATGCTACAAAGCCCATGGGAGCCATCAGCTGCATGGAGGAAAGGTCAATTAAGGCTTATGAAGGCAAAGTTACTTTTCAGTTCTTCTGTCTTATCTATTTCAGCTTTCACTGATTGCAGATAAATTACTTCATAGTTACACTAAAGTAGTAAGAAAACCAGGCCAGTGGGTCATGTATGCAGGATTTATTGATCTTGAGGAGCCACAAAACCAGTGTGACTCCTTCCTCAGGACCACTTTCCACACAAGCCCCCTGTGTGGCCTTGAGCTGCTCTCTGTGCAGGGACATGTACCTCCTGCCTGGGGACAGCATGGAGGACCAGGTTTGGGCTCCTTTTCCTGTGTGCTGGGTGGGTGATGTTCCAGGCTGTGCTGCAGCAGTGTGATGTGAAATAGAGCAGCCCCAACCTATCTTCGATCCTGGGCTCAGGTCAGGTCACAAGCACAGCACCTGGGAGTGTCTTGCAGGATCTGGGACTACCTACATGCCCTAGTGTGTGCCAAAATTCCACTGAATTAAGATCCAGCTGTGCACCGTCCCTCTGCAGGGTCTGGATTTCTGCAGAAAGGTGACAGGAGCCTGTGGGCAAAGGGGACCTGAGCTACAACTCACCCTCTTCCCGCTGGAGTCACCTGGGACACGAGGGCATGGGAGTTCAGGTACAGCCTCAGTGCCCTGCTCCCTCCGGACTCGGGAGATAAAAATTGCCTCTTCTCTTTCACAGGCATGGTTCCTAAAGTCAGAAGCCCAAGAGGCAAAACTGAGCACCTCAACTGTTCGCATTCTGCTGTAGGATGTGCTACCCTCTTTTGTACATCAGTTCAGGTGGCCACTGCCTTCATTCAGCTTAGGAAGTGAGTAACAGCAGAGAAAGGCAGGCCTCATTAAACCTTTTTTCTCTTTCAGTCCACAGCAAGCTTTTGTATCCTGAGGAGATGACAATTAATGAGACCTTTAAATAGGTATTTGAGAGAAGCAATTCAGGTTGTGTGTGTGTAGTAGACACAACTTTCAGTAGTGTATAGAAACCAGATTTACTCTTTAGAAAGAGATTAATTTTCATTCTTAATTACGTGTCTTTCTTTTATATAACAATAAAAAAAAAAAACAAAACAAAAACTCCTTAAGTTTGACCAAATAGGCTGTGCCTCATTTGTGCCATTTAGATGCAAATGATTATTATGGTGTGCAAATATTATTATGGTGTCCAAAATATTATTATGGTGTCCAAATTATTATTATGGTGTCCAAAATCAAGTGGGAGGTAGGCAGACAATGAGAGCACAAAAGACAACATGAAAAAAATCTTAATTTTTTAGAGAAAAAGTGTGAAGAGTTCTGCTCCTCAAAGCCCTATCTCATGCTAGTCCATTGACTTCACTAGGATCCTCTGTTAAGAGTCTGTGTTGCTGGAGCCATTCCCATGAGAAGATAGTGTTTCAAATTAGTGTAGCTTTTCTGTTCTTAAACAACAAAAATCTGAGATGATATGTGCAGCTGACTTATGATTTTTGGAAAGTAGGACTGCAATAAATCAATAAGGTAGTACATAGGAAACCAGGAGATTAAATAAACCAGGAAAGTATGTGTTGGCAGTGTGGAGACTGCTCCAGAACACTATTTTAGAAGCATGGAGTAAATGTGCACCACCTACCAAGGAAGAGTTTTTAAAGGACTGAAAGGAAAACAAAATGTTGTCATGATCAAACTTTCAGGGAGTGGAAACTGCTAAATTAAATCAAAGGCATTTTTTTAAAAGGTGGAAGTCTTATCTGAACAAGAAAAATGGAAAAGATCATAAACTGTAGCAAGTTGAGTGTGTCACTGCAGGAAAGTAGGTCAGAGAGGTTTAGAGGGGGAGCTAGTACAAAGGGTGTGAGAACTGCTATAAAATCTGCTTCAAAAACATCAAAGGGGAAAGTTGGCCAGAAAGTCAACTAGACCAATACGTGATGAAGGTGTAGAAAAGGTAGTTTATGAAGACAGGACCTTGCATCAGAGCTAAGTGATGTGTTTTTATTAGTGCTACTTATAGGAGAGGTCAGTGAGGCTCCCTCTGGAGTCATCCTTTGCAGGAGATGAGTTGGAGAAACTGATTGCAATAAACCAGCAAACTGAATCTAACCTCTTCCCAGGGCCAGAACAAATTCATGCAGGAGCTTTAGGTAACTGCAATTGTCCTGTTTGAGTTACTGCTTAAAGCACTTAAAGACAAAATAATGGAAGGCTGCAATGGGACACCAGTCTTCAAAAAAGGGATTCAGGAATAATCTGAATAACTATGGACTGAGAAGTCTGACATCCATACCAAGACTGTCAGCAGAATTGAAAAGACAGTGGGAGATGGAAGGAGCAACTTTCCCATTCCTAAGGAGGTTCATTCCATGGATCCTTGTCTTCATCGATGGCCCAAGACAAAAAAACAAGGACCTGATACCAAAGATATCCCTAGGGACAGAGACATAGGGGACAGTCACAGTGAAGTGCTTCTCTCTCTTTCAAAGATGTGCAGCTGGCCTGGGCCAGCTCTGCCACTGTCAGCTTATGCTGTTGGCAGAAAATGTCGTGGGTGAAGTTTTAGTTGTGTTGATGAGGGCTCTGTGCCTCAGCTCACCCTGCTGGGTCCCCCCGGGTTGTGCCCCACAGCACCCAGGAGAAAGGAGGGTCCCAGCCAGCGGGAGCGCACGTGGCAAAGGGCAGGGACACTGCACAGTGGGGAGGAGCATGTAGGGTATGAGCTTTTGGAGGAGGACCCTGACTGAGCCTGCTTCATGTTCAGGTGTTTCATGGCTGTATGTTGGAGAAAATAGGATTATTTGTGGGTTATCACCTGATTTGGGCTTATGACTATGCCATTTAAGACAAAAGGGATATGGTAAGAAGATTTGAAAAAGGAAATGAGTGACAGCAATGTAGATGATAAACCAGAATATTATCTCAGAGTAGTCTGACCTTATCTGAGCAGATTTGCAGAGATGACAGATTAATGAAATGGCACATGAAATTCAGTGTCAATAATTATGAGCTGATGCATACAAGAAAAAAATCCATCCATCTAAGTTATAAACATAGGGTTTAATTCCCTAGTACCACTCAAAAAAGAGGCATATAAGAGTAAATGTAGGTATTTTTCTAAAGTTTTTCATCGGTTCAATGGTTGTTGGGAGTCAAAGGCTGATTAAATCAGATAAGCTTTTAGGAAAAGAACTCACAGCTAACCGGAGAACATGATTATGCTCCAGTGCAAAACTGCAATGAATTGGCACTGGAGTGCTGTGGATGAGGCCCCAGAACTGACAGTCCTGGTTGGCCAAACCTGGGGGAGACTCAAGCCAAACCAGGAGGAGGGTGCCTGCCTGTCTGTAGGGAATGACTTGTAGATTTGGTCTTATTTTTATGTCTTTGGGCTCTCATATCAAATCCTGCATATGTGGCTGATTTCTAAAATTGTTTAAGTTTGTGGAGAGAATCTGTCTGAGGCTCCATCTTAGGAGAAATACTGTGTGCACAGTCCTGTGGCCAAGTTAACTGTAGGTGCTGTTGTTAGGGGGAATACAGAGATAGTCCTCCTTCTGAATTGACAGCTCAAACTGTAGTCAAGACTTTTAAGTGCAGTTGCTGCTGAGACCAAAGAAAGCGGCTTTTTGGTGAAACTTTCTTCCCTCTGTGAGTGGTCTTCTGATCTCATGACAGGGTGAAAATTTTTGCTGTTTCTCTTGCTTTGAGGACGGAGAGAAGGAGGACAAAGCAATCTGTCCGATATATACGCACCTCCTCCTCCTGTCAGGGTCACAGTCCTGAGCCGTTTGACCTATGTCAAGAGGGATGAGCTGGGCTTCCAAATCCAAGTTAGCAATGACAGTCAAGCATTTCTCTCACAGACTTCCTGCAGCGAAATTATTTGTTCAGTTTATTCTGCTGCCCAGTGTGTACATCTTTCTGTACTTATCTTTATAAAACTATAGCAGACTTTGCAGGGAACATTTCTTTGGTTGCTATTGCACAGAAGGTAGACAAATGACAGTAAGTCTGTGCTGTATACCTAATATAACACCAAGGGGTTTTTTAATTTTGGCTAGAATATTTTCCTTTATCCAAAAGGGTTGTGAGTATGCTTAATTCTGGCATTAGAATCAGTGGTAACCTCTTGTAAAAGCATGATGAATCAAGAAATATTAGATTGCTAACAGTCCAAATGGATTAACTGTGACTGTAATGTAAAGTTCTTATGGTAAGGTAAATCTGTGTGATATCTAATATGTGCTGTTTTACCATTTGTGCTCTGTTACCATGATTGGTATAGAAATAGAATACTAAGTTATGTTCTGCTAGACAAACATCTACTTTTTAAAAATGAAAAGCAAAAACTCTATTGCAAGTAAAGATATGGCCTATTGTTTTTCTACCAATATTAAAACAGGCAACTTCATCAGTTAGTTTGTCCTTTGTCCATACTTAAAATTGTTGCTCATGGTACATTGCAGCAGGTTCGAATTTTGCAAGCCACAGAGTTTTGTTGAGCCCTTCATCTTCAAAAAGTGCCCTTGAACTGAGCTTTCAGCTAATCTCTCTTGAAACTCAGCTTCAATTACATTTTGGGAGATTAGGAGCTGTTTGTGGTGTCTTTGGGAATGACAACACCAGGCTGTAGCAAGGGTGTATCCTTGAGTGTGCTGCGGTCTCTCCTTGCTCAGATAGCTGTGTTTCTGAGCTTTGAACGTGTATAAAAGTGGAAGGAATGCAGCCCTTTGCTACCAAAAGTGAGCAGATGTGCTTGCAGGACTAAAGGACTGCACAGCCTGTCTTTGCAGCCTTGCACAAACAAGATTCAGTGATGAGAAGTTCCATCTATTAGACCTTTATCAATATCACCTTGCTGCTAACTTATGAACAAGAATGTATTTTTTTCTTCATAAAAATGCTAATAAATTCCTTTTGCATTCATTTAAGCACCAGACAAACAGCTTTATGTTCTACAGTGACACTTAACATACCAAGGTAATTGTTTTACTGCAGTGTTTCTACACTGAGCAATTGGGTTTGCTTCTCACTTGCTCAGTGTTTTGTTACACTGAATGAACAGAATGTCACTGAAAACCTTGGGAACATTCAGAGTGTTTTAAAAGACTTCAGATGGAGTAGGTTAAATTCACCTTTGTATCTTTTGGTATCTGCTTGTTCTCGTTTTTTGCCTTGAAGCATTGACATTCATACTTTATTTACAGATCTCAACAGGCTTTGCCTTGTCAAATATTTTGAATTCCATAATGAGGTGTGTAATGTCTCTTATATAAGCTCTCATTTGTGCTCTCCTGGGATGCCTTGCTTTTGTGCTTAAATGGATTTGCCTGTGTTTACTCTATTCATTTTACTTTTTACTGAGAAATTAATGAAATAACATTTGCCTTCTGTTCTCCCACCGTGTTGTTATTCCCCTCCTTGAAAAAAAAACCCAAAAACAAATGACACTCAAGCAATAACCCTATTTCAGATCATCAGTTTGGTTTAGAACTAATGTCAGTTCCAAGAAGCAAGTGGGCTGAGTTGAAGGTGGATGAATGTCTCCAGCAGGAAGTGGGTGCGCTCATTTTTCCTGGATGAGAAATTCATTAATACTGTGATGGACTGGATATACAATCTGAGCTACTTCTATTTATGGACTGGCTCTCCAATTCATGTTTTATGAGTTTCCTCCCAGGCAAAGCTGCTCTATTTGGTTCATTAGAGTCCTGTCAGGAGAACAATCAGGAGGATATTAATCTGAAGCTCAAATACCATGTCAATTAACAGGCAGGGGTTTTTTACTGTAGAGTTCAGAATGTACTTGGCAGAATAAGTGCAAATAAACCTTTTATCAATGAGAGAGCCTTAAAGCAGTAGCTAGAGACATTTCAGTCCCTTTTCTAAATATGGTCTTAAAATAGTTTACACCAGATGCCATCTATGAATGACACTTTGTTATTCTCATGTTTTAAATAAAAATACTAGAAAAGAACTTCACTTTCATAGCAAATGTGGGGATGTTTTGATGACATACTTTGGAGATAGAAACAAACAAAAACCTATTCTATTGTATGGTAGAGAGAGGCAAACAAAGAGCAAGGTCACTCCTTTGGAAGCTGATGATAGTTAGATGCACTTTTTAGGAGCCCCACCCTAAACCCCACCCTATTGGTTGTAATATACTGTGGGAAAGTCCTTTTTTATTGGCAGGCAAAAAAATCTTAGCTTTTTCATGTAATCATTGGTAGAATGCATGTGAAATAATTTCTTTACAACACAATGGGATAAAACAGTGCACTAGGGAAGCTGTGATGGGGACTGAAATCCAGGGATTACGGACACACATTTGGGGCTGTGTCACCTGGTGCATTGGCTCTCACTGCTGGGAGGAAACAACTGAGCCTTGGCAGCTCTTCTGGCAATATGTGCTGTATTTGGGTGAAGTGCTTCCATTTCTTGGTTCATTTTCTAAATTATTTAAATTAAAATAAATACTTCAGCGTTTCAGTCCATTAGAAGAGGTCAGCTTTGATGCAGTTGCATTAAGGTCTGAACTAACAGTGCCAGAAACCTTTTTCAACCACTTATGCTGGGTATTGTAGGCATAAAATGCTAGTAAACAGAAATCACAGTGTGTCACATTCGTTTGCACATGAACACAGCTATGGTAGCTTCAAGGCAGGAGACAACTAAGGCATGAATTTATTAGCTAGAACAAACCCACGTGCATGAGGTTTGAAGTCGCAGTCTCACCATCCATGTGTGTACTGCTTTATCAGATTGCTCCCGGGGACAGACCCAGGAAGGCATTCCAAGCTGGAGTTCACATCCACATTTTGGGTCTTTACCATACTTCCCAAATGCCCCAGATGTGTCCACACAAAGCAGCACTAAGTGGTTTTGGGATCTCCTATCCTACAATGCTTTTGGCACTATCAGCAAGAGAGGTGCTATCTCTGTGACCAACCATCTAGCTCTGCCTAACTGGCCCCTCTTGCCTCTGTTTGTGATTGCCAGTAGCAAAAACAGGTAAAGAGGATTTAAAAAATTTGCCTGGATCTCTGTATTCCCAGCTGGTGCCACTGCTTGCCCAGAGCTTGCCTGAAGTTGTAAGCAAGCAAAGCCATGCTGACTGAGCCTCCAGGGGTTCCCTGAAGCCAGGACAGGCAGCAGCCCCTGCCTTCCCTCTTGCTCTGCTCATCTCAGGCTCACTCTCTCTGGACCTTAGTTGCAGCAGTGGTCCCCAGCACCCACACTTGGCAGCATGGATCCCTTGGGAGACAGGGAAGGTGAGACCCTTCCCCTGTGCAAGCTGCAGCTGGATTTTTACAGCTTCCTCGTAGAACTGAGTCATGAGCAGAATGCATGTTGCCAAGTGACAAACACTTTGGGCAGGACTCAGCCTGGGACACTAAAATTAGTCATCTAATGTATTTGTAGATGAGATTTCTAAGCTGCCATTATTTATGGTGAAGATCCAGTCTGCAAATCTCAGGGTAGGAATATTCAGCAGAGATGGTGGGGTCTGGAGACTGAGTCTGCCCATAGTGAGGGAGACACCAAGAAGTTTCATTCAGTTGCCCTCTTACTAATAGTGGTAAGGGGTAACACTGAGAGGCTACCTTAGGCATCAAGATAGGGCTTGCAGATGGGACACAGGACCTACAGGAGACTTTAGGTCCTCCAGAGCAGCAGCTGGAGGCCAGCCAAAAAACTCCAGGGCATCTTAGCGTCATTGGACACCAGTGCTTTGCAGCTGAATCAAGGCTTAGCTCTCTACTGACTGCAATAGGAACTGAGATGCCCAGCTCACAAATAAAGAAGATGTGTAAATTTAGATTACTCAATCTCTGACTGAATCCCACCTTTGCTTCTGGCAAGAACCAGAAGCCATTTTTGTACTCTGAATAAATTTACATCCATAACACACACACACACAGACACACACACAGACACACACGTATGTACCCATATGCAACATAAAACAGACAGTTCTCACAGCCAGCTACCAAACCAGCATCCCCTTGACTTCTCTCTTCTCTGGCCTTAGGAATGCCCAAGGCATGGGGTTGCAGCTCTTTCCCTTCCCAGCTTCCTTGGAAACTTCCTGCCAGCTCCTTTCTTCACAGCTGAGTGAACAACAGCTCCTTTCCACCCTCACCCTTGGTGCATGGCTGGGGAGTCTGGCAGCCCCTTGTGCCAGCAGAGGACAGTGAGAGAACATAAGTGCTGCCTCTGAGAGCCCGGGGTGTTGAAGAGGTGGCTCCTTTCATCACTCTAGGGAAGTCAGGGGCTCTGACAATGGTCAGCACCAGGCACAGAACCTCCCAGTGAGGCTCTGCCAGAAGCTGGAACTTCTGCTTCCCTTATGTTGTGGCCACACAGTCACTGTCAGCCATGGCCTTGGATGCAGTCTGTGAGCTTGCAACATCACCTTCAGTGCCTGGGGACGAGATCCTGTGAGCACAGCACAAGTGCTGACATGAGCATTCCTACTTAATGAACTTCAAAAAATTCTGTTTTCTGAGAAGCTAACCACAGATCCTCTTTGTCAATAGTGGTGTGGAAAAGAGCGTGACACCAGCTTTATATCCTGGAAATACTAATGCAGTGCTTCTTTATACTAAAGTATAGCTATGGACTAGATCTTCCCATAGAAAAACCAGCTCAAATTACAAAAAATATTAATAATGTATTTCCCATTCCTTGTAGATTCTATTTATGCATTTATTAACAAAACAGTTGCTATAGTTGCACTGAATTATCTGGGCATAAAATTTATTTATTCCAAGGATAAGCACATTCAGTGAAATGTCAAGTTGCACATGACCTTGCCAGTGTATGTTTGTCATAATTGTTTGATAACTCCATTGTTTGATCCTCTGACAGAAGCACCTGTATTTGTTATTGCTTGTGTTAATTCTTATTATCACCATAGACATTCAGATCCATAGGTCCATGTCTTATGTACAGCATATGCTGAACCTACCACATTTGTTTGGGTAAAACTCCACCTTCTCAGCAATACACTGGCTCCATGTACCCCCCTGTACTCCTACTTACCCATTACCTTCTCAGGAAACAACTGATGGCTTTGTCAGTCCAGAAAGCGTTTGGATGCAACAGAGTCAATTAACACTGTTCAGAAATGTTCAGATATTACCTCCTGCATCTGAAGAGTGTTGTGTTTTAGCAATATGAGCTACTGTCAAAGAGAAACGCACAGAAATGCTTTTGTTTGGGCCTTCACTAACAGAAATAGAAGTTAAGAAACGGAGACAGTCTAGGTAAAATTAAGACTATAAGCAGAAAAGGACTGAAGATGGCACTGTAGGAACAGACATTCCCCTTTTTAGAAAAGAATGATGGTAAATGCTTTCTTACTCTTTCTCTTTGAAACAAGAAAAAGAAAAAAAAAAGAAAGAGAAAGGAAAAGAAAAGGAAAAATAAAAAAAGAAAAGGGAAAAGAAAAAAATATATTGTAAGCCCTTATTTTCTCAAATATTTTCCTTATTTTCCCATACATTTTATCTCATTTTGCTATTCACCCTTCTTCTTCAGAGTGTGAGGGCTTTGAGGAGAGCATCAGGGTATTGCTTGTCCTTTCCAGCAGAGCAGACACACATCTGTACCCCCACAGTGCTCAGACTGTCCATACCACTGGCAGAGCAGTCAGCTGGATGTGAGAAAGTGCAGCCAGTTTGATGTCAGGCTGAGGAGGTACCAGCTGCAGCACTTTTCTTTCCCAGATAGCTCAGGCCTATGGCAGGATATTTACTTTCCACAGATCTACCCCTAATACTCACTAGAAGGGCACAGAGAGAGACAGATCTAAAACAACCAGTCTTTGCACAAAATGTTGAGGGTTATTACTCAGCCCTGCCACTCTTAATTGCAGTCAAACCTTCAGACTACCTTTGCCTGAACTAATCCTCCATCCTTTCCTTTGCCCCTTTGCTCTCACTCTGCTGCAGCTGGTGGCCCTGCTGGCCTGCTGGCAGGAAGACTTTCCAAGAGCAGCTCCCTCATCCTATAAGAAGTCATGGTTATGTTGAGAGAGGTTTATGATTTCAGAAACCATGGCCTAGAGCTCCAGAGGTGTCCAGCACCTGCTTTGGGGACACACAGCAGGTACAATGTCCTGAATGTCTGCATAGCCTGTATACCATTTAACCACAGAGTAAATGCTTAATTTTGCAAATATTACAGGCCAGATGCACACATTTCAGAAGGAAACTTGTGGATTACAGCCAGCATCTGCATCTATCATAGTGCTGTTTCACAGTACTCAAAAGTTTTTTGAGACAGAGATCTGCCTTGTCACTCAGCCACAAGAACCAGACTCATGTTGGGAAGCAGCAATGTGACCTGGTCTGGGAACCATCTCCAGCAGTGACAGCACAGAGGTGGGTTTTATATTTTATTTGGATTTTGTGCAGTTAGTGTCTATTTTTACTTTGTTTTGGACTTGTTTCAGTTTGTCTGAGGATTCAGCCTTTTCTGTTCACAACTTTGCTCTTTTAGTTCAGCAAATTAATGTGAGATTTATTGTCTTGTTTTGTTTTCATGAGAAGGACAAATCATTTTTCACTGTAGGTGTAAGTGGACATGGAGGCTTTGAAAATCAGGAAAGGGACCTTGAAGTGGGCTCTGCACCAGGAGCAGGGTGCAGGGCAGTGCCCCAGTGTGTGGTGCATCAAAATGATACAGATCTTCAATCAGCAGCAGCTCCAACACTGGTGAGCTGGTGGACAACCAAAAAGTACAGCAAGCCTGAGAGTCTGAACACATGCACATAGCACAGTGGAAGCTCAAGAAAACAGTATACAAAACAAGACCAGCATATGTTATTTGTTACCAGGATACTACTGAAGAGATGAGAGTTTTTAGTTGTGTATGCTGGAAACAAAAAAATACAGTCATTATGTAGAGGATGTATGGTTTTCCTGCATGTTGCTTTGGTGTGCAGCCCAGGACACCCCATGCCTGTCTCTGTGGACCTGGGAACAGCCAGTGATATCACCAGCAAGGACTGTTGGAGATGTCATGTCTCACAAACATGAGAGCTGTGAAAGGCATTTAAGTGCTAGTAAAAACAAGTATCTGGGAGAACTTGTTATTTCTTGTAGCAAGTTGCTACATCTTGTAGTTTATTACCTGTTGTAACAGGTTTGCACAAGGACTGCACTTGTCTCCTATGACGTTATAAGGTTTGTAGCATGGAAGTTAAGCTCTGTTGAATTTTGCCAGTGCAAAATTTCACTTTGAAGGAAAAATGCCAAGGAAAGATTTTGGCAGGGAAATGAAGCCATGGGGACAGCCCAGCATCCCTAAAGTGTCATTCCTACCTTCTGGCTTCTAACCTCAGCTGCAGAGCAGGTGTTGTGTTCAGAGCCATGTGGGGTGTCTTTGGGCAGGGGCTTTGTTCCAGGATGCAGAGTATGTGAGTGTGCCATGCCTCTGAGCCTGGGGGATGATGTTGGTGTGCACCATGAGGACAACTCAGGCAGAAAGGGGGGTGTTGTCCCCAGAGGGCAACTTGCAAAGCACTTGTGAAGATTCTGAAAGTCTATCTGGTTTAACAGATGCATGACTCCAGCTGAGGGGCCTGTTGTAAGGGAGGGGTGTTTTTCTGTGTGTTTCCTTCATGTTGGTATTGCTGCTCTCTGAATATCTTTCTCTGTAGGAGGGAAAAGGCAAGGTGCTTCCATTATTTTAGTAGGACAGCCCAGGGTTTTTTTCCTTCCAAGGCCTGAGGTGTGTTGGTGTGTGCTCCAGGTGTGCTCCCCTTGCCCAAGGAAATATCCAGCTGAGGTCCTGCAGCCTGATGAAGGTTTTAGGGCCCTTGGGTTCACCTCTGCTTCTGACACCCCAGTGCCCTAGGTCTGAATGTGCCTGGTCAAACGGGAAAGGCGAATAAAACAAGCACATGCTGTATTTCTCTAGAGATGACAAGGAAGATAATGTAGGTGGGAATCTGGTATCAGCCTGGCTACTGTCCCCTTGGAGACTTCTCTCAGTAGTTCTCAGTTATGGCCCTTATGATCACATGTGTGTGGGTACCAAAATCTTCCTCAGTGAGCCACCACATGGAATCATGCTTATTGTCCAGATGTATTTTAACTGCCTGGATTACAGCTTCTGTGAGAGTGTTTTATTTGCATGGTAAATGTGCTGTGAGGAGGTACTCATTGTATCTCATACCCTGTCTTGCCTCATGTAGGGAATGGGAGATTTGCATGCAACACTAACTCTATTTGAGTTATGAGGAAACAGAAATCCTTTCTGTGTCCCTCTCTCACTCTCTCTGACACCCTCCTGTTTAACAAGTCTCATTATCTTCAACAGGAGGCAATTCATGTGTCAGTGGTAAGATAATGGCTGGCTGTAAGGTAGAAGATAACATAATCTGCCTCTTGAAGTTCTACAGAAACTGTCCTTTCTATTTATTTTTCTTGACCTGGAAAGAGCAAAGTGCTGTTAAGCCAGCAGGTTTGATTGATTGCAGATATATATCTATACCCAGGAGTCTCGCCTATCAGTAAGTTACTTTCAAGTAAGGATGGGTTTGATTTGCAAGCTCTGTCCTTAATCTAAACCAATGGGTAATGGAAAGCTAAACTTCAAGTCATAAGCTGCTGTTATAAATAAAGGTAATCACTATGAAACAAAACAAGTTACTTGTTCAGATGATTTGTTAAAATAAATTAAAATATAATAGGGTGGTAAGGCTGCTCTTTAGATGCTTTTGAATGTCTTCTATCACTCTCTGTCAGTCGGTATCTTCATTTGATAGTAATTGATTTTAAGAAGGAGAAAAATTGTATTATTCTTTTGGAAGTTGCTCTCCCACACATTCACAAGCAACATCTGTCTTTAAGAGCTATAATGTGTCTGAGGCTATGACAGCTCTGCTCTTTCAAGTGAGTATTTATCACTGACCTGGGGAGCTCGATGATTTGTAGAACATTTTGAAGCATGACAATTATGAGACAGCTTGCAGTAGTCTTCAAGTCGTGTGTGTTCATTCTGGTCATGGATGGAGCAGTGGTGTATTTTCTGCTTTCGTTTTGAGCCACCTAGTGGCAATATAAATGAGATTTCTGTGCAAAGGAGTTGTGAACCTTTCTCAGCAACTATTTGTAATTGAATGGGACTAAGCTCAGTAAAGTGAATTGAAACGTCAGTATTTTGTCTCTAAATAATTTAATCTCGCTAAAGAATTTTTTTTTTTTTTTTAGAAATACAGTAAAACTTTCAATGGTGTCTAATAACAAGGAGTTAAATAATTCCCTCAAATTGTTCCTGGTAATGGGCTGCTCCAAGACTCTGCTGAAATTGTTTCAAGCCACTTTTAGCTCTGGGAGCTTCTTGGGGACCGTCCAGCTCACGAGGTGTTCAAGTGGTGTTGGCAGACGTAGCAGAAGGGTGCACTTGGTGCCTCCATCATCTCAGCCCAGTGCCTCTTTTACACTGGAGACACAAGCCCGGGTGGAGAGTCAGGCAACTTTGGGCCATACCACGTTTTGGTCCTTAAGCAGAGATGGTTTAAGAAAACTGCCCAAAATATTCTTTGATTGGAATCAGAATTATGAATGGAAATCCCTGGCTTTGATCCCGAGCTTTGCCTTGCATCCTCAGCACTTGCTGCTAGCTTTCATTCTCTAGAGCACTTTTATCCAGTGTATCCTAATATTAAAATCTGAAATTAAAAATAGTGTTTTCAAAAATTGAGCAATTTGTCCAAATATTAACCACATAGCTGAACTAGAACTAGCAGTGAGCATTATATATTCATATAACCATGACAGAGCTGCATTTTCTAGGCCTGTTGTCCGAGTGATAATCAATCACATGTCCTTTAGCACTCAAAGAACCAAACTTAATTACAGACCTGCTCAGTGGTCTATGAGATACACTCAGCACCTCAGATATACTGTAGCTAATTTTAGGGTCTCCTAAATGGGAACTGTAGATCAAAGTATCTTTCATTTTGTCTGTGTGCTCATATAATGGTCTCAAGAGCATCCAGATCACTAAATCCTTATTGCTAATCTTCCAGGTTAGAAACCACAGTCACCTGTCTTTTCTGTACTGAATTCCTGAAGCCTTTCTAGTCTTTGGCTGTTCCCTGGTGCCATGTTGCACATATTTCCCTTCATGTTCATATATCTCTCAGTTCCCTGAATATAACTTCCAGATGCTCACACTATGTAACATTCCAGAAAAACCCCTAAATATTACATCCTATATTCTCAGTTGTATTACTGAAATATGCTTTCAGAGAAATCTTAAAAAAAAAAAAAATCATCCTCTGTTTTTAATATGCAATCTAGAAAAGCAGAGCTCTTCTTTAGAGATAAGAAAAAAAATTAAATATTATGTCTTTAGAGCTTCCTGAAGGTTAACATGTTCAAATAATCCCACAAGCATTAGCAAAGAGAATATGCCTTGCATTCCCCATAGAGGAGTTAGATTCCCCCACCCATTTAGCATTTGTAATTTCTGTGTGATACCTCAAGCTTCTGGTATGTCATGTTTCTATTAAATTTTCCCCAAAATTTGGTACCGGAAGCACCAGGCAGGCCTATTAAGCTGAAATTGTATGGAGAGTATGGAGACAGGTGCTCATTAATTCTTGTTCATTCTGAAAAACATGTAGAAAGGATTATGAGAATTCCTTGTAAAGTAGGAGAGGAAGGAAATGTCAGCTAGGGTAGGGAAACCACAGGAACAGCCCAGATGGGAAGAGAAATTCGGCCAGATGTTTGTTATCATGTTGAATGCGGTGAAGCCAGACACCAGGCTGAGGATGAGCCTGGACAAGGAGAGAGCTTTTCTCTCTGCTGCTGAAGGGCTGTGTCCAGAAAGAGACGCGTCATTTCCAGATTACTGCCTGTGTGGTCTGAAGAGCAGCCGGGCGCCCAGGGCGCGGTTTGCAGCTGCGCTGCAGCTGTGCCCCGCCAGCCGGGAGCGCTGGGGGCCGTGCCGGGACCTCGGCCGGCAGTGGCGGCCCTGGCGCGGGCTGCGCTCCTCGGACACGGCTCTGAGCGCCCACAGAGGAGCCAGGAGCTGCCGTGGCACCCTGCCCGGGCATGTGGGTCTACAGCGTGCTCCTCTGAGCTACAGCGCTCCCGGGAGCTCTCTGGCTCTGCGGGGAGGATGAGGGAGAGGGGGAGAGGTGGGCAGTGAGAAGTGACGCCCTGACTGCTCCCCTCGAGTGGTGGAGACCATCCCCTGTTCCAGTCCAGGAACAATGGCTGTGAAATAGCAACCCCCAAATCACTGGCAATTAGGCTCAGAGAGGAATTTAGGAATGTCGTCCTGACAAAAATCAGAAGAATACACAGATTATCTAAATGAATGAGGACAAGCTTCATCGATTTTCTGTGCTTGTAAAACAAGGCAGTAGTTCTTTAAAACTGGACTTTATCTCCTGTCAGGGCTGGTTTGCTCAGAGGAGATGGGAATTCCTCATTAGGCCTCAGGGGCAGGCAGTGGGATGGGAACACACTGCCTCCCTGGAAAGGAGGTTTTGGAGTTGCAGCCATCCCAGGTCTTGAGGCAGAGCAATGTCAGCAGTGGTTCCATCTGGCACAACTTTGGGTAAATTTTGCCTTTTTCTGACCAGAGTACATGGGGGTGTCTGTGTAGAGATGTGTGCAATGAACTTGGGCAGGCAGTTACCCTTGCAGAGGTAAGCAGTTTTTTGGGGGGAAGATGATCTGTCCCCTGGCCTCTTTACACACCATGGATGTCTATGCAGAGGACCCTGTACAAGAACGTTTGTTGGGGACCTCCTGGTTTCTTTTAAGGCATTTCCCCAGGGAAGGACTGGCAGTGGTTTTAGACAAGCCCTGCCCAATGGATGTGCACGACTGCGCATCCGCCTGGATGCTGTACATTCCTTCTCCATTGAGCTCCCCACTGCTGTCCAGGTGTCCCAGCTGCTCTGCACTGGAGACAGCAGCGTGGTCTGGTGCACAGGCTGGCACAGATGCTGGGAGAGATGTGGGGTGACCGTGGGGTGAGGAGATCCAAGTAGGACCCATGCTGCTACTGTCATCAGCTCCTGGAAAACTTTCCAGGCTGCCTTCCCTGCCTCTCCACGGACATAGGGAGAATTGTAACCACAGTTTTGGTGGCACCTCACTGCAGGGCATGTTTTTGTTTCCCATTAAGCAATCATAAAGAGAGAGGCATAAAAATTAACAGGTAAAGTTAGAAAAGAGCAATAGCTGCAATATCAGAGCAGGAAGTGCTAGACAGGGTCTGCCTGCTCAAGAAAACAGTGTGCTAACAGAAACAGCGTAGCAAAGGATGGACTGAGATAAAGCCATATCTGCTGGTCCACACAGACCTGGATGCACTTGAGCTGTGTTGCTCCACCACAAAGCCTGTCTTGTGGCAGAGTTGTTGCTGCTGTGCCAGTCTGGTGCAGGGAACAGTTTCTGGACTTTTGCTGGTGACCACAGGGCACCACCCCCGGCTCTGCCAGCTTTGCCATTTCAGGGCTCCTTCAGACCCATCTGCACGTGCAGGCCAACGGGGGGGCTCATGAAATTTGTCCTGCAGCATTGCAGGTATGCTCAAACCTTTTAGATGCAACATAATTGCTGAACTATAGCCATCAATTAACTTTGATTTGGTCATGGGGAGAGCTGCACAAACCCTTCAACTGTGTCTAGACAAAGAAAAGAGTTCATATTCCCACCAAAGACTTTCACAGACTCATAGGTGTGTATGTATTTATCAATCCAAAAATAACTTCAGATGACAGTACATTGCTCAGAGCTCATGTTCAATCAGTTATACACAGTGTCCCCTGCAGAGCAATTATTTTCCAGAGAATATTAATGCATAATACAAGCCAACATTCTTATTTCTAGGTATATAATTTTGCTTTGGTCATTTTCAGAATGTGTGTTGCCTAGTACCACCTGGTTTATAAATTGATCCTCCTCTCTCACTCTACATTACTGACATGTCCCCATTCTTTACTACTCACCGATTTCTCTCAGCTGCAGGATAAACTTTACATTTTCTTCCCAGTCACTGATGATAGTGTATAGCAGTTTCCTGACAAGAGGGAAGGAGCTGTCATACCAGTCTGTCAGGTCCCTGTTTATTAACTGCAGCAGCCAAAAGCCCACGCTGCTGTAGAGAGGCTGCCTGGCCTTCCCAGCACTGTCACGGCAGCATTACCCACTGTAACACTTTTCTTCTCACCCTCTTTAATTTCTCTGCAAAGCATTGATAACAATGTCTTCAATTCCCAGTCACGTCCTCAGCAAAGTGATTAAGCTTAAAAAAACCAAGGAAGTGGAATTGTTTAAAGAGGGATTGATTTCATGAAGACAGTCTGCACTTTTCTGAACTGTATCTGAACAGCAAAAAGAAACAAAATAATGTGCAGCTAGTTAAGAAAGAGCTTTCAGACTTTATTTTGTTGGAAAATGTTTTAATGTTGCTAGTCATGGTTAGACAATAGGGGCATGACCTGAACATCCTAGAAAAATACCAGCTGCTCTGAAAGGAAAAAATTACAAACATATGGTGAAACCAGTATCACTGAAGCATTTAACTTGACAAATTTCACATAAGTTAATTCTGGTGGTAATGTAGTTTCTTCCGGGAGCATTTACTTATTTGCACACTGTTTTTCTAAGTGAGTTACATCCAGGCTTTTTCACTAAGGTTCATTGTCTCTGGGGGATGTCATTCAGTTTAATGTTGCTCAAAGTGGCCTCCAAATGTACTGTTCCAACTGCTTTTTGAACAGCACAGTTGTCTCTCTTCAACCCAACCCTCTCTCTGCTGTTCACGGTCTCACTTTTCAGACTACACCACAACTTTATGTACTTTCAGAAGGAACTTCCTTCTCCATCAAACACTTTTTTGTTTGTTTTACTGTTTCCTTCACTGGAATATGCTTATTTACCTTAAATCAACTTTCTACTTCATTCTTCAGGCAGATATCTTGAGTTGGCTTTGACATTGTCCGCCTTTCTGTCAACTCTGCCTGATGGGTTGAGAGTTGCTCTACCCAGACCTGCACCAGCTGCTGCTCTCTTGAAATTTTTAATCATGTCCAAATCACCATGTGACTTGACTATTGGAATTTTCATTTCTGGTTCTCCTAAATCTTGGCTGTCTGAGCTCTGATATTTCTGGAATGTTGCAGACAGGCTCTTCTTGGTCCTTGTACAATGCTACTTCAGGACTGGCAATGACTGTTGGTATATTGTTTTGCCTAACATAGGAAATTAGGTAAATTTTTGTGGCCTTCATATTTTCTACTGTAGATTTGTGGCTGGCTGTTGATGCAACCTGTGCAATATTAGTCACCAAGTATTTATTGTATTGAAATCTAAAAGCTGGAGTTATGCTGCACTGTTAGAGGTGACACTGTTCCCTCCAAGTTTGAAGGACTTTATACTGCTCTGTTTCTTGTAATCTGTCCTGGCTGAGGTTAATCTTAGCCAACCTGCTCCATCAGCACAGGCAAGTCCCTTCTTCTGGGAACAAAGCCTGCCTCACACACCAATTTGCTGCTGTCCCTGCCTGTAAATTGCACATGGTCACCTGCATGAGAAACTGCTTTTCAAGTTTGATACAGAGTTCTCTACCTATCTGCCCAGCACAGGGAGAAAATTTTCCTCCTTTGTACAGGGACATGTTGACTATCTTTTCATTTTCTGAAGTCAGTCATTGAGATACCGAGTCCATCCATTACTGTGATTGGTTTTGGCTTATTTCCTTGCAAAATTTCATGGGTATTCTATATTCCTTTATTGCCAAACACATTATTGTTACATAAAAATGAGTCAGAAATTTAGAGGTCTATGGGTAAGAAAGATGCCATAGATCTATAATTGTGTTTATATACAAAAAAAAAGATGCCAATATAAGAGAAAGAGAAGAAGTATCAGAGGAGAAGTTTCTTCATTGCGGTTTTTTGTATTGGAGAATCCAAAACTGGGCCGTGGGGAGAAAACACAAGAAATATATGAGATGAATGGGAAAGTAGATGGGAGCGGCAAAGATGTGAGAAGCAGTGGTCCGGACAAAGCTGGATGGTGACTTTTAATCTCTTTTGGCCTGCAGAGCCCCTGTGCAGGTCTGCATGTGATGGTGAAGAGAGATGGCAGCCAGCCCCTGGGGCTGGGCTGTGGCACTGGGCTCTGACGGGCCTTGGGAGTTTCCAAATGGAAACAAGAAGTCTAGCAAGCATCGACCATAAGCCTCCCTTAATCTCAAACTATTTCATTCAGCATATGGAGTGCATTAAAGGAGTATAAAACCATTCTCAGTGGAGGTTTACTGTGTATTATGCAAAAATTGAATGGTTGTAATAGCAACTGCAGTTGACTACCACCTCTAAAGATGTGGCATAAATCTGAGTTTTAGTGCCCCATGTAGTAAACACTTAGTGGGTAACGTTGCACATTCTGCACAAACAATGTCATGGAGCAGAGCCTCTCTGCTAAAACAAACACGTTGCCACCAATCTACGTTAGGAAATAGAAAGGCCACACCAATTTGGCAAAAATATGTATTAAAGCAGACCATTATTAGACATATAAATCTAAGTTGTTGTGAGCTATTGTCTCAGCTACAGCAGCATTATAAAATGATCCTAGTAGCTTATACAGCCGTTTAGTTTGATTTAAAAATACACATTCCTTTGACTTATATAGGAGTGGTAAACTGATACTGTAATGACCTTAACTTGGCAATTGCTGTAAATAATTTTTCTTTTCAAGGATTTGAAAATGCTCTTAGTATTTACTCTACTTTGTTCTTACTATAGCATTTTCTTAGTTGTCCAAGGCAATTATTTAGATTTTAAATGTGCCCAATGAATCTGCTATGTAAATGCATTTAATTGTATATAAATTATTAGCTGTGCCTAGAAAGAGGAGAAGTGGGAAAAATAAAGACCCAACACATGTTTGTGGTCATATCTTATGAAGTATTCACAGGTGAGAAGTAATATTCAGTAGTTCAGTATTTCGATGCCTGTAGTTGTGACCCAGTGAAAAAAGTAGAGGAACAATGTGAGGGATGAGCTCATGAGGAGGTGCCCAAATGGATGAATGAATTCAGAGCTCTCAGGAACAAAGGAACATTCCAAGTATAGACCTGAGTCATGGGTAGGAGGATCCGATTTACAAAGATAAAAGTGAACATCACAATTCTTTGCAGTTATGACAATGATTTTAACCAACATTAGAAACAATAGAAGACATTATAAGAAATAATCTTTACTACTTTAAGGGTGACACCATTCTGGAGCTGTATGATACACCACTACATACTATATTCTTTCATTCCAATACCTGTAAGAAGTTTCTGAGGATGCTCAATCTGAGCTAACTCCGAGGAACTTAATTAGAGCTAGGAAAATCTGAGAAGACCTAGCCAATGGAATTTTTTTCTCTTCTGAAAAAATAAACAATAATAACAAAATCCCTGCTAAGCATGAGAAATGATGAATAGGGACCTGACTGCAGTGTTGTACATAAGCTGTGTCTGAACTCATTGACTGAGTGTGCCCAGGATGGTACCCAGAACCAGAGGGCAGCTGACCTACCTCTGCTAAATTCCTCAGGCCTTTGGGTAAGATGTCACATCTGACCCCTCCAATGGGAAGAAAGCCAGGCTGTGCTAATTCCCAAAACGTGTCTAGGATGTAGCACAGGCCAGCCTAGAGCTGAAGGCAACTCTGACAGCTCCAGTGCATGGGAATGCTCCCTTGAACTGTTTAATTTGCTAGTATTGGCACAATGAGAGAGACAGTCCTAAAATAATAGCTGAGTATGTGTGTGTAGGAGAACTGTAACACAGTCTAAATCTTACACTGTCTTTCTAAGTACATATGTTTAAATCCTGCAGTCATTCCCTTGAACCACAGCCACCAAGAACCTGGTCCTGCAGATGGGGAGAGTGCATCTCTGGAGAGCAATTAAGTGAGCAGCCATTTGTAGTGAACGAATAAGCAAGTGTCAGTGGGATTAATATCCAGGCACCTCTGCTCCTGCCTGCCTGGCACTGCTCCTGCGTTCCTGCCCTTGGCTTATCTTGCTGCTCCTGTTGCTGTTCCCACCTTACCCACTCTCCCAGTGCCTCTCAGAGCAGTGAATTGCATCTCCCACCACCCAAGCTCTATCTCTCTCCCTGGCTCCTGCTCTCCTGAGCTCCCAGTTACCCTTCTTTCACCAATGAGTCACATCCTCTTTTTACTGTAGACTGTTTTCTCCTCTGGCTCAGGCCCATTCTGTTTGGGCAGCCAGTATCCTTTTCTCCTCCAGCATCAAGCCTCAGCTTTCCCAGGATCCTGGTTCCTTTCTTTCTCCTTCCTCTGGCCTTTGAGTAATCTCTGCTTCAGCACCAAGCCCAGAACACCCATGAAAGACAAATCTGCCTTGGCTGGGTGTCCTGGAGGCTGTGAGTCATGCTGAGGGAACAGTGCCCTCCCAGTCACTGGAGCAGTTTGAGCAAGATCAGAGAAAAGGGAATTCTTGGAAACTGAGAAAAGCTGACAAAAGTCTCCACCCAACAAGAGGAAACTGCATTCTTCTACCCAGAAATTAAAAAAAAAAATCACAAGAACTGGTGATGCTTTTCACAGGGTATAAAAATTGCAGCTCAGAAGCAGGAACCAGCCATTGTGTCAAAACATGGTAGAGCCAGATTTGTCTCTTCTGCCATCAGGAATTTTAATGCAGGTAAAACAGATTTTCCAAGTCTTGCATCCTGAAATGATAGAAACATTTAGGCAGCAATACTCAAACCAGACAGCACCGGTAACAAATACTGCCTGAACCAAAAACCCAGCACAGAAATATCTTAACTGTATGGACATGTGCTAGAAGAGAACAAAATATAGGATCTATTTAACTTCCAAGCCCACCTTCCATATAAAACCATGTTCATAGTGGAGGTACTATGGATTACCGGAGCCAAAACAGTTTGATATCATGTGGCTCAAAACTACTTTTGAAATGTTTATACAAAATGTTGGATACTCACATAACAAAGTTGGGTTTGCTTTTTTTTAGCTGATTCTCCCATACCAATACTGTCACATAGCCTAAAGCAATTGAAATGATTGACTAGCAAAATGTGCTAATAAAGCTGATTACCTTCATTTATTTGCATATAATTCTTCGCTAATTTCTCTGCAGTAATTAGGACTGTGGCACATTGCTGACATGACTTTTTTAAACAAGAATGAGTTAAGTAATATTCAAACCTGTTTTGTGATTTCGAACTGATGTTTTCAATAAAGACAAATCACCTTCAGAAAAGATATTTCTGAAATGAATATGTATTTCTAGCTTTTAAGCAATCATTAGAGGGACATTTTGCTATGAATGTAGATGTTCAAAATCCAGAAGATGTTTCTCTTGAGGCTACAGCTCAGTCAAGATAGATCAGTGCTGCCAGTCAGGTAGGAGTTGTTGCCTGGGAAATATGGAAATGACCCAATGTTCTGCACTCAAAGCCCAAAACTGGTTGGAAGAAATTACTGGCAGAAAGCAATGCACTCCTGTAGTATCTCAAAAACTATATTTCAGTTTGCAGTATCACCTGTGGCATTTTAATAAATCTACTGAGGCTGATAAATTACTTACTAACTATGGATATTGCATTTTGGTCAGCAATTGTCTCTACCAAATCTTCAGTCCTTTTTGAAGGCTACTTACGATCATGCTACTTATGAAAGTATTTAAATTTTCTTTTTTTTTCCTGTCACCACTTTAAATTGCATCTGTACTGTGCATTACTGGGTACTAGGCACCGAAATATTTTTTTATAGAGATAGCCTGGATGTTAGAGTCTTTTCTTATCTCTTATTAACATCAGGTTAGGATACAATTCAGAACCTTGTTTTGTGCCTGTGTCCCTGCAAGACAAAAGAATAAAAGTCAAGGACAAAAAGCTGTGTCCTGAAAATCATGACTGGACAAATGTAAACTTTCCTGAGTGCTTTGCCAACCACATGACAATTTTAAATAGAAGAAAGCGAACAGGTGAAGAAAGCCATCAAAGTCAGCATTAATGCTGCTGCCTAAACAGTTCAGCTGTCTTTGCTCCATTTCTTCCAAAGCGATTGCTGACTGTGACTATAGATAAGTTGAACAAGGATGGAGGTCACCAAAACAAGAAATGCCTTAATAATTAAGGGCTCAATACATTTTACAAATGCACCTTCTTCTGTATCTGCTGCCGAACAGCTGTGGATCTGTGATATCTTGCAAAAATAAATTAAGAAGCCTGAAAGGCTCTGTTCATAATCTAAATGTGGAACTGGAGATGCAGAATGAGGATGAAACTACTAATTACTCTCTCCAGGCTCATACTTGCAATATAATCAAATCTGTCTACTGGGGCGATCAGCACTTAATCAATTGAAGTGTGATATAACCTTGCACTTCATGCTAACATGAAGCTAGAACTAAAAAAAGCCCTGTCATTGTTACAAGCATATTTTCAAGGCAGAGAATTAGCAGGCTATGCTCTTCAAAATGAGCCTTTCAACATTTAATTACCGATAGTAGGCTGCACATGTTTGTTAAGGTCTGTGCAGAGCTAACATCTGAGCCTGCTGATGCCAGCAAGCCCTTCCTCTGCTGCCCTCAGAATGGTTTGCTATAGGGATACCTTGTTCCAGCACACTTCTCTGTTGCTAAAATCCTAAGTACTCTCCTTGTTTTAATGCAAGATGACTTATTAAGTAAAGAGGCAAAGCATTTTTTCTTTTTCAAACTGACATATCTTTTAGCCTGAGGAAAATGTTAATCATGGAAAAGTTGTAGTTTGGGTTTTTTCTGTTTTATGTTTGGATTTTGTTTTGTTTCATTTTGCTTTGCTTTGTCATTTCCCCCCTTTTTAACTGAGACTATTCTGATAGCTGAAAACCTCTATATAATATCAGCAGTCACTTAAATTCTGTGTTTGGACAGTTAGCAAAATTTTGTGGATATGTATTTAAATCTCAGGGGAGCTTCTCTGCCTGTCACATCAGTAGCTGACAGCTCGAGAGGGAGGTTTTCCACAAAGATTCACTTGTCCTTTAATTGCAGGGAAGTGAAATAACATCTGTCTGGTTTTTTTTTATTTGTTCTGCTTCCGAATTAAACAGGGAAATACAAGGACATGACAAAGAGAAAGATCTCAGCTTTCTGAATCTGTAAGACTTTGGTTAGGCAATTGAGTGAACATTCTGTGTCAGCTCGTTTATTCAGATATGCTTATGCTGCCCTTACAACTGGTTTTCCTACTCCAAGTCCATTTCTGGGCATGGAGAGCAAGTCTGTGGAAAGGGGCCTGAGGGTCCTGGTCGAGGACAAGTTAAACCTGAGTCAGCAGAGCCCTGGCAGCCAGGAGGGCCAACCCTGTCCGGGGGGGCATCAGCACAGCATCACCAGCTGGGCAAGGGATGGATTGTCCTGCTCTGCTCTGCACTGGGGCGGCCTCACCTCGAGTGCTGGGGGTAATTTTGGGCACCACAATATAAAAAGGACATTAAAGTGTTAGAGTGTGTGCAAAGAAAGGCCATGAGCATAGTGAAAGATTTGGAGGGGAAGCCACATAAGGAGCATTTGAGGTCACTTCAGCCTGAAGAGGAGACCTCACTATGGTCTTCAACATCCTCACAAGGGGAAGTGGAGCGGCAGGCACTGATCTCTTGACTCTTGTGACCAGTGACAGGACTCGAGGGAATGGCCTGAAGCTGAATCGGGGAAGGTTTAGGTTGGATATCAGGAAAAAGCTTTTCACCTGGAGGGTGACTGGGCACTGGAACAGGTTCCCCAGGGAAGTGTTCATAGCACCAAGCCTGACAGAGTAAAAAAATGTTTGGACAATGCTCTCAGGCACATGGTGTGATTTTTGGGATGTCCTGTACAATGCCAGGAGTTGGACTTGATGATCTTGATGGGTCCTTTTCAACTCAGCATATTATATGATTCTGTGATTCTGTGATTCTAGGATTCTATGTTCCTTTCCAATCAGCATTTGAGATAGTTGAAATATTGACAACAAATATTTTGTCTTTTGCCTGCTATTTCACTTTGCCTGTTATTTCACTTTTAAAAACTGTTTAACTCCCAAACTTTGATGTGGAAATGCTGAAACAAAGAAAAATCTTTTCTTCATAACAATGCTCTGTTTTGAAATTTCTAAAACAAAATTTAAGGATGATGCTCTCCCTAAAGAGGATGATAACATGTCTGTTTTGCTCAAAGACTGAAAGAGAGATCAGACAGGGGCTCCAGGAGTTCTCCAGCATATGAAAGGCCTCCTGGCCTGATGCTCACCAGCCCCCATTGCTCAAGACAACTGTGGTGTCAACAACTTGCTTCCCTCTCCTGCGTGCCTGACTTTGCTTCATTTTGTCTCCAGACACCATCGGCCCTGGGCACGACTGTTATCTCGACAAACCCTGGAGAATAACTTACTTGCATATTATTTGAATTTCACCACTCTTAGGGTTTATTTAATACTTATTTGTGTTGATTGTGAAATATTACCTCTTTGGTTATACACCTAGGGTTCTGGAGAGAGGAGAGAGGAGTTAATCTGGCAGTGTCAAGGGGGAGAAGTGAGGCCTCTGGCAGGAGGAGCAGCCCACACTGAGCTGTCTGTGCCGTGTGGAAGGCAAATACACCAGATGAGCTGTCTTCTGCTGCCCAGTGTGGGTTATCACTTGCAGCTATGCAAAGCCAGAGCACAAGCCCCCTTTTTCCTGCTGTACCTTGTTCGGTTCTGCATGGCTGTGCATTACTGCAAATAATGCAAGTGGGAGCATTTGGCCTAATCACTGTTTCTGCTGGAAACAAAATCTGTCAAGTGGTAAAGACAAAACCTCGTACTGAAAAACCTTCACATTTTCTGCTTCTGTTTATTGTGAAGTCTGCGTTATAAAGAAAGGAAGGCCACCTTTATGCCACTATAGAAATGAGCAAACTACATTTCTGCTTTCTGAGTTCAACACAGCCTGTGCTCTCAGAAAAATACTCTACCAGTAAGCAAACTATGAACACAAATACATGATAACTTTTCTCATTCCTATTTTGTCCTATCACCTTCTGTCAATATCCAGACAAGTGAAACAATCTTTGTAATTAAAAAACCAAAACAAAACCCAAAACAATTTCCTGTGTACTCCATGGAACAGGAGGACATTAGAGGAGGTCAGCTGTATCCTTGGTTTGTTTTCTTTGTCAGCAAAAAAAGAACATCAGAAATATGAAAATGTCCAAGCTCAGTCAAATGTTCATTAGCATTCTGGGGAGTCACTTCAATTAAGGAAAACTCTTATTTTGTCTGCATCACTAGGGAAATACAGACCAAAATTGGACTGTAAATGTGGTTGTATTTTATAATGATTTAATGTGACAATCTTTCTCTTTGCAAATGGCCCAGCAAAGGGTCACAGTTTAACATCAATTCATAGAGTAAAATGCAAGTTCAAAAACATGTCAGAACAATTTGCAGGATGTTTTTCAATTATCTGGCAAAGATAATGGAGATTTCTTACATTAATGCATTTTTCTTTGAGACTTTATGTGCTGCCAGTTCTGAGCCACGAGTTGTTTGCATTCTTAAATTCCTGTTTGGGAAGTTTGCTAAGATGCTAGCAATAAGCTCTAGCAAAGCCTCCCTTCATTTCCAAACCACTTCAGTGTCTTTTCCCACTGATGGGATAAATGGGCTGAGCATTTTCAGCTGCATCTCAGGTAAAACTAACCAAAATCAAGCCCTGAAGGCTCTGATTTTCAGAGTGCTTAACACTAACTGTGGCTGAAGGTAATTGGAGCTGCTGGGGCACTGTAACCCTGAAAACTAGAAAAAATGCTGTCTTTGTGATGAGGATGGTCCTTGGATGGTCAAACTTGCCTAGAGAAGTGAGGTAGGATGGCTTGGCACATATTGCTTAAAGCAGGACTATGTTTTAAATTCTGGCTGATCACAGTTTAGTGGGCGGTTCCCCTCCCCTGTGCAATTCAGGTTAAGAAAGTACTCTAGATACTCTGTAAATAGGTACAGTATATACCCAGTAAGTAGAGAGCTTCTGCCCAGCCTGAGGATTTTCCCAACAGGGAAGCTGGGTGGTGGGGAGGTTCCCACTGCCCCAGAGGGGGAGCAGCCTGGTTGTTCCCTCCCTGCTGGGGATGTGTGTGCACACATGTGCATGTGCCAGGCTCTGGTGTGCACTGGGGTCCTGATCTTCTGGCACTGAACACTTCCCATCAGTTCCCACTTTTCCACTGGCATGGAGAGCAGTGCCTGCTCCATCAAACACCATACAGGAAACAACAGAAGCCGGGCACATTTTGCATTTTGTACCTCTTCATTTCTTTGTTGGGGAAGACATTGAGAAGTGGTATTCCTGACGTATCTTCTTTTTTCTTTCTGGTTTATTGTTTTTGTGGTTTTTTGTTGTTGTTGTTGTTTTTGTTTGGTTTTTTTGTTGTTGTTGTTTTTTGGGGTTTTTTTGTTTGTTTTGGGTTGTTTTTTGTTTTGTTTGGTTTTTTTTTGTTTGTTTTGTTTTGTTTTTTTTTTGTTTTGTTTTGCTGGTTGGTTGGTTTTTAAACTCCTCTAGATTACCGTCTCTTTATCAATCCCCAGGAAAACATATATGGGGTTTTTTACCAAGTTCCAGTGTAGCCTGGTCTATGTAACAGCAAGATCTTGAAACTCTTTTTTTCAAAGAGCTGAGAACTTTCTTTTGCAGCTAAACATGACAGACACTGGTGGCCAAATGTGTGTCTTGGTCGTGTTGGTTACTATGAGAATGTTACAAAATCCCTGACCTGTTCTCAACCTCTCTGTACCTCTGCCATTGATGTGCCCATTTATAAATCCCTTGGCTGTTCCTCCCAGCTGGGGCTCCAGAAAAGAACCAGGACTTGCTGGTATCAATGCCATGAAACAGGGCCAGCCAGTATTACTAAATTCAGTAGAACCAGAGCAAGGTTAGAACTCTGAGATTTGTAACTGGTACTCTGTGGTTATTACAAAGTCATAAACCAAAACTTCAGCTCTCCTCTTGATATCTGATGTAGTTAAAATTGATGAGTATTGCAGAATCATAGAATCATTAAGGTTGGAAAAGACCTTTAGGATAATCAAGTAAGTCCCACTGTAAGTCCCAAGTAAGTCCCATCAAGTAACCCAGCACCACCACCATGTTCACCACTAAACTATGTCTTCAGTGAATGAGGTGAACTTCATTTGCACCTAAATCAGTATCCCAGGGTCAACACAACTGGCCATCTTCAGCAGCCATGAAGACATGCTATGGTTAGACTTCCTGTTGAAGCAGTTGTCCTCTGTCAATTTATTCACTTATTTCTTTCACAACTGAGCTTGCAGCTTTCGAGTGTTAAACTATAAAGTGCCACTGAAAGAATACCATCATTGTCATAGTCCAGTGGGGTTCTATGCTCACTGTCTGCCAGTGTGTCCCATACCAAATAGATTTACTATATTCGATTAAAAAATAAAAGTATTTTACTAACTTTATCTTAAAAGCTGGAGTGTCTTGACTGAGCACATGAGAAAGTCTAATCCTGTGCAACCAAAATATTAATTCAGTCCATTTTCTTCTCTCTGATAACAACCATTTGTTGATGCATTGAGAGGAGTACAAAGCCAGGGAAGCCAAAAACCCTTACCCAGCATAATTTCTTAACTTCTGATGACCCATGTCTCCAGAGGTACATATTTTGTCTTTATACTTATAGACCTGCATTGATTTTTTTGCTTATCCTGTTTTACTCATCACTCTCTGAAGCCTGGCAAACTTTGGTGAAAGCCTACAAAAAGACCTTTCACAGCTGACTGTGTGCTTTATTTATTTTCTTTGTTTTGAATTTGCCATCTTTTGTCTTTCTTTGATACTTTCTGATTCTTGCATTAGAAAAGACAATGAACACAAGATCCTTATTTATGTTCCCTATACACTTGTGATTTCATAGACCTTTTTTACAGCCTTGTTCAGTCACCTCTTTTCAGACTAAAAAAGCCTGATCTATTTAACCCCTTTAGATGCTGAAACTATTTGATACCTCTGTCATCCTGATACTCTGCCTCTGAACCCCTTTCAGACCTACTGTACACTGTGGAGATGGGTGGACCAGAATTGCCCACAGTATTCAAGCTGTAGTAGCCACACATCTATGCAGTGTGGGATGATGTCCTCTTTCTCACTTCTTCTCTTTTTCTTTCGTAATAATTCCTCATATTCAATTTGCTTTTTTTTTCCTATTACTCCTGAGCATTGAGCTGACACTTTCATAGACTGTCTATTATATTTCCAAGATCTTATTCCTGAATGCTAATTTAAAGACTGTCACTGTGTATATAAAATTAGGATTGTTTTTCTCATGCATGCTATTTTACATTTATCTACTTTGAATTTCATCTGCCACTTAATCATCCAGTCAGTTGGTTTCCTGCATTTCTTTTTTTTTTCTTTTTTTTTTGTTTCTTCTTTTTTTTTTGTGATTGCTTGGAATAAATTCTTATCAACAGAAAACATAGCCATCTTACTATTCACCTCCTTTTCCAGGTAATTTAGAAGTGTGTTGAACAGGGCAAACCTATCACATACTCCAGTAAGATTCTACTGGTACCTTCTCTGCATTGAGAAATTCGGTTGTTTATTTCCTATTCTTCATTTTCTAAACCTTAACTCTTTACCCCCCTCAGAGGAATTCCTTTCCTATACTGTGGTAGGAAGAGTTTTTGATGAAGGACTTTGTCAAATACTTTTCAGGAATTCCAGAGATTATATCCCAATCAGTACATGCAGGAATAGGGTGGGAGTTGCTTATTCACCATCTCTTCTTGTACCTGAAGTAGGGGACATTGAAGGACACTTCTAGAAGGCATATTTAGAAAATAAAGCAAAATGATTCTTCATGCAATATGTAGCTAAGTTTCAAAGTCCATTGCATAATGTGCATAGTATTTGGTATTTGTAGGCTTGAGGGACAGACTGGGCAAGTTCACAGACCACAAATCCACTGAAAGTTACTAAACGTATAGAAATAAAGGCTGCCTAAGGAACTCATTAAAGTTAAAATGACTGGTAGCCCTAAGAGTACTCACAGAAACATCATGTATGTCTATCCTGTTGTTTTCTCTTTCCTAGGCATTCACTTTAGGAGACAGGATTCTAGCAAACCCAGCACAGCCATTCCTCTGCTTTTTTGTGCCCGTGTTCTTAACTGGGTCTTTTGGATGTCTTCAGAGAGTTCTGTTTGGTTTGCAAGACATGACTCCTCTCTTTGAAAACCCCTTCTCTGGGGTACTGCACTTTCCCACTATCTGCTGGCTTAGGTCCTACCCATGCTCCTGGCACAGCTCCTGACATTAGTAGGTGCTACAGCTCCTGGAGTGTTGTTCTCCAGATATACCTTGCAACTGTTAAAAATTTGTCATCTCTTCTGCCATCCTCCATTCCTGAAGTGCAGTGACAGCTCTGATGCCTTGCAGCTTCCTTTAGTAGGTCAGCCTTTAAATCATCTGGACCTGACAATTTGTTACCTTAATTTTGACAATTTCTTCTCTAGATTCTTCTAATGAACTCACTCTGAAATAGTTCCTTTGACATATCCCCTCTGATGTATGAAGAAAGGTTCCAGCCCAGATATTTCCCCAAACTCCTTCAAGGCTGTAAAAAATCATTTAATTTTCGTCCTCTGCTTTATCTTCTCTGAAAGTTCCTTTTGTACTTTGATCAATTAATGGGCCTACAAACTCTATAGCTTCCTGCTCCTGATGTGTTTGAAGAAATGATTAATTAAGAGGTTTATACACCCTCTGAAAACTGTTCTTCAAACTCTTTTTTATTGGCCTAAAACAAGGAACAAGGGAACTTTGCTGAAGGCATTCATTTTGATCTTTTTTTTATTATTATTTGTACTTCAGTAAAGAAAGTAAAATTCTTATTGATTTTTATAATCATGGAAATATACGGATTTGCAACCGAATATTTTACACCAAATTTATTAGTCTTTTGGCCCTGCATACTTATCTATAAGAACATTTATATAGCATAATCTGTCTTGTTTTTTTTTTTTTTTTGTAAAAACGTTTTTATATTTTCTCGGATACGTTATTGTATGCTAAATAACTAGATGAGTTTTTCTTTATGAGTGTGCCAAGTTGCTTTTGCAAAATGCACAAAACCAGTATTTTAGTGTTCTCTTTCTTCAGCTAGATAGAACTATTTGAATGCCTTTCCACTCATCTGCTTATGTCTGACTTGTATTTCACTTTATGCTTATGCCAATTGATTCTTCCACAGATCCCTTTTCACTTCATATTGGCTTCTGGCTGATATTTGCTGCTTAACTTTATGTTACCAAACTTCTGTTATCTACATAACAAACTTCTGTCACCAAACATGTTATCTACACTGTTACTCCTGGCTCTGGAGGTTTATCTGTATGTGCACAGAAATGGGGAGGAGGGTTAAGTCAGTAGCAAAATATGGCTCTTCATGTTTGAGAGAAGGAACCTCACATTTCAGTCCCAGGAACTTCACAGGGTCCCTTTCCCAGGTCCAGCTCATGGACCTGTTCATGGGCAGCCTGAAAAGCTGAGGCAATAACAAACAAACTTGTAACTTTTTAGACCTGTTATGCTCCATTTTTTACTCATGATTTTTCCTGGCTGACGGCCTCTGCCTTCTCACTGGAAGATTATTACTCTTACCTAATTCTAACTATGTTTTGAGGTCTCTGTATTCCATGAAGTTCTGTATTAAACAAATATTATTAGTGATGTTGTGCACATCTAGGCTGCTTAATGACACAATTTTTTGTTAAGTATAAGATTTTCCTTCTCTGAAACCTGCTTATTCTCAGCTACTTGCCTGTGTCTGATTTCATTTGTGGTAGTATCACTCATTAACATTTTCTGACACTGACACAGATAATACTCTGTTTCTGATCTTTCAGATTGCCATTTTTTTGGCAGCTTGACAGTAAAATAGTCTTTGACATTAGCAGAAGTAAGGCATCTGCCCTACTGGGCACTTCTAAAATTTTCGCTGTGATTCTTAAGTTTTAGTTGCCTAAATGTATCTAAGACTTGGGCCTCACATTTCTAGAAGTTGTCAATTCCATCTCTTCCTGCCCTGCTTTATTTACTTCATTAGGAGAAAAAAATACACTTTTTTTAAAAAGCAAATAATGAAGTACCATTTAAATACTTAACCTTCTTTGAAATTAAACAATTGTGTATATGCAATTAAAAAGCAACAGCAACAAAACTATTGGAAAGTAGGCATGCATCTGAGTGTCACAATGAGATTTCTAACTTTTCATAGCAAGTGGTCCTTGGGATTCTGTTGAATTTTGGTGTTCTTGAATCAAGATGTTTCTAAAAATAAATTTGGAGTAATTCAGAAATGCGCTTTGAAATGTGTGACAACAGAATGCACTGAAGAAGGACTGAATATACTGCCTTTACTCTTTCCCTACTGCTGTCCTTAGATGTGCTAAGCAGGGCTCAGGAGACCTGTGCTTCTATGAAATTGCAGGGGGAGAAAGTGAAATGCCTGTACAACATTTCAAAGATGGTTCTGTGTGGTCTGAGAGTCTCTGCTAATGGCCTCTTAAGGGTCAGAGTGTTTGCTCCTTTGCCTTTGTAACTCTGGCTATGGAGGCATATTTTGCTTTGCACTGTTGGAAGGCTAGCAATGCTTATGCCCAGAAGTAAAAAAACCCCACAACAAACAAAATCTGTTTGAAGGAACTAGCTCCAACTAACTCATTGAGAGTTGATTCAAAACCAAACCAAACTGCTATAAAACACGATCACCACCTCTGCAAGGCAGACGAGTGGAGTTTCAAGGTTGGTTGCTTGTCTGAAGCATGGGACACACCACTGATCTCTGTCTTTCAAAAAGATGTAGCCTACTTTCATCCTGCCTTGTTGTCCGGCCCCTCTTTTAGTGCCCCTTTCCCCTTTGGAAATACTTGGCTGGCTCCTGGAGCGCCGACTGTCAGAATGGCTCGGTCTCAGCTGGGAGACATCTCCTCCCTCTGAGTCCTGCTCATGGTAATGTTTTCTGACAGGGGGAAACTGGTTGTGGCTCCCTCTACCCTTACCCACACTGCTCTGCTCATCTGCACAGAGCATCCTGTGCACTCATTTTCAGATGATAAAAGGTTATTCCTACAGCAGGATCATCCTTGCACTGCAGATGAGCTTTTTTTTATTGCTTTGTTCTTCAGCATGTGTGAGGTGGCCCTGGAAGCACTGGGGCCCCATTAACCTGGTATCTTTACAGATCTGTATTGAGATGCAGTTCCCTGCTACGCAACTTGCACTCTACAAATGTCTTCTGACATATGACAAAAACCAATCTGCAGAATATAAGCAAAGGGATTTAATTGAATGTCATATCTGCAAAAGCCAAAGGGCAAAATCCTGGCCTCACAGAGGTCACTGGCCAAGCTCCCATTGGCTTGAGCAGTGCCAGGCTTTCAACGAGAGTCTTTGCAGCACAAGTATTTGTATCCTGCTCACGTTGACCTATTTCAGGTTGAAATTCCCTGTAGCAGTGCTCACTAAGCCATAGGGCTTGCTGGTAAACCTTAATGTGTTTAGCCAATGCAAGCTGACAAGGGCATGACATCATTAGCCAAGTTTCACATCCCACTGACCTTGCCATCATGACTTAATCCGCTGGGGTCTGTCATCCCTAATGGTTTGGTTTGACAGTGCTTTACTGCACTTGTTGTATATTCACCTACTACAGTCAGTTAGGAAAACAAGGATATGCAGAAGCTACTGTCTGTCTCCTCTGGCATGTGAATTATAACAAAGTTTAACGATACTTCATGTCATTTGTTGGACTAGCATATCGACAGCTCTGCCTTGTTTTCTGATATCGGAGTTACGGATTTTTAAAGTCTGACATTATGTGAACTGTGTCACACAGAAATGACCACATTTTGAGAAAACTTGATATTTCTACTGAGAGGGTGATTTATTATGATTTCACATCTATCATGTTTGTCTTTCAAAATTTCACACCATTTTACAGGCATCATTAACCTGATTTATTTTAGAGAGCAAAAAACAAAGTTGCACACTGACAGGTCTGACCAGAAATCATTGTTTCACTGATTAGGTCTCTTTGTGCTAGCAGAAGGAAGAGTGAGTGCCACATCTCTAGTAGAGAGCTGAAGTATTGCAGGACTGTTCTGCAGACCAAGCACACAAGCAGCTCACCTTCTACTAGGAAAAACAGAAGCAAGTACCATAAATTCCAGAGCATCGTGTTTACTCTTGTCTATATCCCATTAAAAAACAAACAAACAAACAAAAAACCAAAAAAAACACCAAAACAATCAAAACAAAACCAACCCAAACAAAACCCCCCAAACCCCCAAACAACTAGAAAAGAGTAGAATCAACACCACCTAAGATAAATGATTTGGACAGTTGGGGGAAAAGAGGGAGCATATGGACCTGTACCTCAGGCACTCCTATTTGAAACATCTTTCCACATTCCAAGTCATCTTCTCTAGTCCTGCCTAACAAGCTGCAGCATGGGCAGGAGGGTGAGCGTTCTACTGCATAAACCATGAACTAAGCTTTACAGCTATTTTTCTGAACTCCTTACATTATTTTCATTTAAAATTTGTCTTTGTGAGGAAGCCGTTGTAGAATAAATATAGGGGGTGAATTAAAAGTGCAACAACCAGTCTGTACTCATTCCCACTGTGGGTTAAGCTAAACACACAGGGACAATTTCACTATGGATTAAGAATGTCCTCCTGAAGAGTTTGTATGCAATAACTATTCCAGGCTATTTCCCCAGGTAGACAAGCCTAAACATCTGATAAATAGGCCTATTCCTTTTTCTCTTAACCAATTAAGTACTTATTTTAGAAGGATAAAGTGAATTATCACGTAACTATTTAACTGCGATATATCTTACTTAGTGCATTAATGTCAGAAAAAATGAACTACTGTCCACAGATTGGAAAGCAAGGCATTAGTGTTTTGCACATACAAGCAAAGAGATGTCTCTTGACCTTATTTTATTTTGGGTAAAGATTATGATGTATTGTTGTTTTTGCAACACTTCACATTTATTTCACAAAATAAATCACATAATGGACTGTCATAATAGCCCCCGTAGCGTGACAGGAAAAAAGAATTGGTAGAGCTACACTTCAGTGCACAGTGAAATAGCTAACAATTTGTTAAATATCCCATGAGTGGATTAAATAGGCATATGATCAGTTATGTGGCTGCCAAGCCACAGCAGGAGCCAATTAGAATTCACCAAAAATAATTTAGATGAAAACTGATGATTCTATCAAAACCTAATTAAATTTATGGAAAAAAGCAAACATCTCATTGACAGATTATATAACCAACAAGTTTCTCTGTAAACAGGCTACAAAGGATGACCACTGAAAGCAGAGCTGCCTTATTTGATCTTGAAGAGCACTGAGTTTTCTTAACATTTAATGTTCTTCCTATTTGTTTCAGGTAAATCAGTCACATAGAAGAGAGTCAGCTGGTTTTGCATGAAGTAGCACAAAGTCATCCAGCAAATCGTAACTGTTGTTAATTATTTCATGGCCTGTCTCACGTGAAACATGTAAGAGTCTCTGGAGGGGGAGGCATTTGAATGGAGAAGAAAGATGCTGTAGACAGGGAGCTCTTTCAAGGATCTCATTTTATATAATGGACTAGAAAATACACTGATAAATACAAATGTTAGAGCTAGAGCTCTTCAATACTGAGGTATATTCTATGGTATAATTTTGGGGGAGAGGATTGTTTTTATTGAAATGCTGGGTATTAGGCCACCAAATGGTGAACCAAGTCTATGTGAGAATGAGTACTGAGATACCAGCAACAAAACCCAGAAGGCAGAAAGGCAAGGCACCTCTAAATTAGAGCTTTCAGCTGCAGTAAACAGATAAGCTGTCTGTAGAACCAAAAGACGGGGACTTGCATGGTTATTTTCATTGAAATCCTGCAAAGAATTATTCAGAAACAGGGCTGCTGATCATCTTACTCCAGCAATGTCAGGATAGATATTTCTAAAATGTGTCTTACACTCCAGTTGTTTCTCAGATATCTGCACTGTCCATTCTCCCATGAAACTGGTGTACATTGTGAACTATAACCTGAGTTTTATTTTCACAGAAATGCAGTTTTCCCAGAGCACCAATGCTTTTGTGTAGTATGTGTTTTGTATGACTAATCAATACAACAAAGACACAGATGAGTATTATCAAGAAAGAGATTTTTTTTTTTCCCCATGCTGTTCAGAAATGAAGCTTTCAGCTGCCAACAGAAGAAAGGTGATATGTGCTTCTCCTCTGTGCCTGTGCTTTTTTGGTGGCCACAAGGGAAAATGCTAGGACAATGTCTGATTCATCTCTCTTGAAACTGGGAAGTTAGCAATGACTTTCCTTTTCCCTTTTCCCCAAATTGAAGACAAGTGAAAGATCCAATCCTTTAAATACAGGTAATAACATTTTTTCAATTTGAAGAGTGTGAATATTTACGGACTAGGTATCTACAAAAATCAAAATGCAGAAGAGTATATGTTCTGTCATCACTGCATGAATGTTAGCATTAGCCAGACTCTTGCATTACATAATGATGTCTGAATTACCTTCTGTAAAATATTCTTACAGTCTAAGGAGACATTTTAAAATGAATGTGTCTTAATGCATAGATTTATAATAAGAAGATGTTTGCTTTCTCTGGGAAAAAGAGCAGTCACACATGCCTCATTTTTTGATTTTTCTCACTCCCAGAATTAAAGCTGTTCTTTCAAATGAGGTAAAAATAGGCTTGGACTGTAAGATATGAAGTCACTGAAGAGATGGAATTAACTTTAATTAAACTAAAGATAAACAAAAATGAAGGAAAATGGGGAAACCAACGGGCAAAAAAGAGAAAACTACAGATGTGAATGACTTATGCAATCAACTGTTCTACTCCCCCTAAGAGATGTCTTCCTAAGGGTTTGGGTTTTTTTGTGGAGGGGGTGAGGTTTATTGGGGGTTGGGTGTTTTTGCTTTTGGAGGCCTTTGAGGGTGGAATTTTATTTTTGGGGGGGGAGGTGTTGGCTCATTTTGGGAGAGGAGGAGGGACAAAAGGCAGTAGAAGCAACTCACAGAGCCCTTAAAAAGGAACAAAAGATGTTGTGGCTTTGAGTGCTTTATTTGCTGTTGGTGGTTTCTTGATGCTCTGCAGGGAGGAGGAGACTTTTGGCATGTCTACCCCAGGCAGCACAACATGTGCCAGAACAGCAGGCTGCAAAAATGATGTACAGGGTCATACAAATAGACGACACACTGTGCAACTTTGCACCATGCCTAAATAGCCACAAGTGAGCTTCCTGTGGAGAACACCCATCAGAAAAGTTGTGAACGTGTAACATTTTCTCAGCACTTAACAAGGCATCACCTTGGAGCTAAAGAGGAGTGCTACCCTTTTTCTCCTTGCTCAGACCAGTCCCAAGCCATAAATAAGCCCCTTACACTGCTGCAACGTGCTGCAATGAGCACTTCAAGGACCAGGACAAATAAGCTTTTTCTCAGGCCATTACAGAATGCAGGAGCACAATCCCTCACTAGAAGTTTCCCATTGGTTAATTATTTTTAGGAGTGTTGGATAACTAAGTCTGACACAAGCTTCAGAGATCCTGTACAAATGGGGCTGTTTGCTCCTGAACCTGAGACCCCAAGTTCCTCTTGAACAATCATAGCACCTGCCCAGCATTGCTCAGATGTAAAGGACAGCCTACTTCTCTGTAACAAGGAATTGGATAAAGATTTGCTGGCACTACTTTACGTCCCAAACTAATTTACTAAAACCTGTATTCCTTGATGTATTTTGAATTACTGAATATATGAAACAGAAAGTCCAGACATTTGCATTTTCACAATTGGATCTTAACATATTTTTTTCACATAAAGCTCATGTGCCAGGTTGGACATTCGGAGGAATTTCTTCACAGAAAGGGTGATTAAATATTGGAATTGACTGACCAGCGTGCTGATGGAATCAATGTCCCTGGAGATGTTTAAGGAAAGACGTGACGTGGCATGGTCTAGTTGACATGGTGGTGTTCAGTCAGAGGTTGGACTCAGCGATTTCAGAGGTCTTTTCCAACCTAATTGATTCTGTGATTCTGTAAACACGAACTTCTAGGACACGACTAGAAATATGTCCTTTCCACATCCAAGGGATAAATCCTATGCTTTGCTCCTAAAGAGGGCAGCTCAGGAGGAACTTAAGAAAACCCCTTTAAATGCCTTTAAAACCTGTATCACCTTTTCCTGCTGGGGCTGGTGCACGCAGGTGAATAAGGGCTAAGCAGCAATTGAAATAAGTGCATGTCTTGTGGTAGATTTCATATAAGATGATGTGTCATACATTTATCTCTCACCAAAATTTTTGATAGTTCTTGAAGACCTTTTTAATGTGTCCCTCCTATTTTTTGATGCAAGTAGAATGGGCCTCAAAAGCATACCACTGCACACTATTAATATGCAGCAGTTGCTTATTAAGAGACATACAACTTTGCTATCTATTTGCAGAAGTAAACAGAAACAGCTTGGTGTATGCACTAGCCTTAATGTAGAACATTTCAAAAAGTCTCCTTGATAGAGGCACTACGTGGTAAGGTATAAGGATGTATTACAGAGCATCTTTAAATGAGATAGAAAGTGTTCATTTTTTAAAATCACTGGATATATTCCTGATAGGGAGCTTGATTCACACCAAGTAACATCAATAAAACTATAGTCATTGACTTCATTAGAAGGCTGCTCAAACTAATTATTTGCCACTGGTTTTACAGCTACAATTAATTTTGAACTTAATTTTCAGAGGTACTAAGCACATTCCCATAACCCATTGATTTCAAGTAATGTTTTGGGTCCCAGGCACTTCAAAAAATGAGGCTGCCTTATCTACAACTTCAGTCAAATTGTTAATCCACCTTGGAATTAATGGACTAAGCTAACAGAATCTGCAAATAAATTGGAAGTACTGAATTAGGGCGTCTCCTGATGGTTCTGGAGGGGAGCCTTATCTAACCAGCCTGGTCCATTTTTTCACCTGCTCTGACAACAGGCTGCCAGGCGTAGGCTGCTCTGCATGGCAGCAGCCTTCTGCTAGGGTACTTTATGTCACACAAAAATATATTCAGTGCTTGAAACCAGCCTATTATTAATAAACACTAACATATCTCAGTGGTGCTGTTTGTCTTACCACCGTCCTCGTAACATCTTTTTTATTGTTTGTGTGATACTTTCTCAAGATAATAACATTTTAATGTGCCTGGAAAGAGAAGAAAATCCCTGAATTTCACTCTGTGAACTAAAATCCAAAAGTGGCCAGTGCAGAAACTGTATAAAATTGGATAATCTGTTTACAGAAAGAGCTGGATGGGTAAGGGAGTTGGCAAAGACATTCAGCTTTTATATAATTGGCTCAGATACTTTCCAAGTCAGAACGGTCAGTGAGGCTTTACTGTCTGAAAGTTGCTTTGCAAAACCTGTGAAATAAACTGCTCGTGTATCATGTAAGGGACATTGCCCACCATAAGAAAAATACCAACGTGCAAAACATTGCCTGGTATCGTGAAAAAATTGTCAGGATTTAAACCAGAGGCAGTCAAATAGCAAATGGGGTTTCAGGTACTTACAGGATTCTGGAAGATCTGGTGTGAAATGATGACTGGCCTCCCTACCCTAACTGAAAAGCCAACATTCAGACATCTATATAAACAGTAATAACTAGCTGGTTTTTTGATTTATTTAAAAAAAAAAGGATTTTTTATTAACTCTGGGTTGGAATAACTATTCTTTTTTTTTAATGTGATAGTCTCAACTTCCATTTCCAGAATCTCCAAATATTGCTATCTACTCACTTAAAATGAATTTTGCCTAAATAATTTCTTAAGTTTTCAATCCCATATTTTAAAATGTGCATGGACCCATTCTACAATAAATGGAGAAAATAGATGGATGCTTAACAAGGAAAGCTGAAAAGACATGAAGTTTAGAATAAAGCCATATTTATTTTTCCTGGTTGTTACGGTATATGAAGCCATAGAAAAGAAAAAAGCTAAACCTATGCTCTATTAATAGAAGTTAAACAAATAAATTGCCAAGTAAGGATAGAGAACAAGAGAGTAAAAGGGACAAGAAATTTGCAAAATATAGGAGCTTGTGTATTTAAGTTAAAATGAAAACAAGCATTCACGTGTGTAATTTCCCAAAATATTCACAAGAGTAAAGAATTTGTTATTTTCTGTGCTTGATTTTCAGAGCTAATTGTAGTAAAGATGTACAAATTTTTGAGTTCTTATTGTTGTTTTGAACCTATTGTACAGAGAAAGGAAGTAAAAGCCTTTGGATATTGAATATTCAGTTATAGGTCTAACTGCAGGCCATTTGGAATCCTTGCAGCTGTGAGGGAATTGCATTCCAGACCCAGGTAAGCCTGGCTGAAAGAGAGCGTTCAGCAGGGAAGGCTCAGGTGTTGGGACCTCTCCCCTGTTTGAGTGCTCGTAAGCTACAGGACCCTTTTTCCTCTTGCTTGTGCTGTTTCTGTCCTACACACAGGGATGGAGCAAGTTCAGGCTGGATTTCACTTTGTTACATGTCCCATAGAGTAGGAAATAACCTTCCTGGACCCACTGCTCCCCAGTGGCACCAGGATGGCCAGAGCTTTAGTTTACCAAAGTGTGTGATCACAGTAATGAAAAATTGAAGTTATTCTATCACCCGTGGTAATTGTAGCTTTGGTATTGAAGATTTTACACCAGTGTTATCTATTAGGCACAGATAATTTTGATAGCAGTTATCATGTATATATAGCCAGTGCTCCCCTCCTTCTCACCTGCCTCATACCTTTCACAAAAGCTGTCTCTGTGTATAAAAGTTTGTGCTGAGAAAGTCCTGCTTAGCCATGATGTGAGTAATGACTTCCAGACCTGAGTCTGGAGGGACTCTGTGCTTGCAACAAGCGTTTGCCCTGCTGGCATTTCTCCTCAGAAAAGGTAGCAGATTTTTTTTTTTTTCTGTAAGAGCATCAGCTCCTGCTGTGTTCTGTTTTTCCATCCTTTCAATTGTAAAATGAATGTTTTTGGGGTAAAAGTCACTGTGATAGCATGCAAGTAAGTTTATCAGGTTCCAAAATTCAGAACAAATTTAATACTTGCACAGTTTTTAGTATTCCCACAAGAATGTTTGACAGAATTTGCAATGTGTGGTGTAGCAATGAATATCAGTGTGTTTGGAGGGGATTTTGAACATCAGTGCGCTACAGCAGACAACAGCACAGTGAGTTTGCTATCAACAGAGTGGGACAGTGCAGTGAATGTTACCCTTTGTAAGACGCTCCATAAGCCAACAGAACATAACCAAGTAGACAAATAGTTGTGTCTCTCTCCTTTGTATTAAGCTGTGTAGTACCCCTCAGAAGACCCTGCAGCAAAGGATGATTGATGCACGTAACAGTGAATTTCATCTGCTCCTTGAGGACAGGAGCAATTGTTGTGCCTTTCCTCTTCATTTTATGCAGTTCACCATGCTCTTTGCTTCATGCTTTTCAAGTCCTCGAGCATAATCAAAATAGTACAGGCTGTCTGTAACCCCAAAGTAAAGCAGATAATTTAGAAAATGTTTTCGCATATCTTTTCTTCTCTGATTTTTCATTTGACCTCAGATTAGTTTGGTTTCTTTCTGGCATCTGAAATCAAAGACTGTACAGCTAAAGTCAGCCCCTTCAAAAGGTATATGAAAAACAACACCATGTTCTCAGACTGAGAAGGGTGCTTGCCTGGATGGTTTAAAAAAATTGTCTTATTTGCCTGCAATAAAATATTAATTCCAAACTTTGCATTGGCTGTTCTTATTTCCTTGTGTGTAGCATTCTTTCATACAGTTCTGGTATATTCTAAAAATGCTACAGACCAAAGAGGAAAAACATGCCTCTAAGAACTTCTTGCTAATGGAATATTGAAATTACAAGTCAGTCATCTTAAAACCACTGAGTTACAGCACTTTCCTGTTTACCCATATGACTACTCTTTTCAAATGGCTTTATCTTCCTCTTAGATTTTCCATCTTAGCCTAATCACCTGTGAAAATAAATAGATAAATAGATAAATAAAATTTTGTGGTGTGGCCAAAACCAGAATCTGCATTAGTAGCCTCTGGGAAGACTGAGCAACATTTCAATAGTACCAGCACTCTTTGTGATTTTCAGCTGAGACCATTGGTGCTCAAAGGATACCTATCTAGGTCACAGTAGTATTTGTCTATCCATACCAATTGTTGTATTCCAAAACAATTCAGGTGAAGCTTAAAAGGCAAAAAAAAAGTGAGCTTGTGTGTCAGCAGAGTTTGGCTTGAGAAACTTTGTCACCTCTATGGTTTGACAAGAGCGTGGCATGGACACAGCATACCCACAAAACCATGTGTGTGCAAGGGGCTATCCTAGATGGCAAAAGCCTTTCCAGTCTTGGCAAAATGATTTGGTTTGACAGTGGATATGGGAGCCATTTCAAGGTAGCTGGCCACAGGAGACTGCTGGATTTTCTGGTAGTGGGAAAGGTTTCTTCCCATTCCCTTTGCCACACAGTGTTGCTGCAGCTTTCAGCTGAAGAAAAGGTTTCATCTGGGTCCTGACAAAGTTGTTATCATGTAGTGAGTCTTAGAATGATGGAAAATACAGCTTCTGTTGAAAGTTTGCAACTGGTTTGTTGCCTGCTTTCTGATTTCAAATGGTGTGTTGTTGGGCAGGGATGGTAACAAAACAAACACACCTGTGCAGGTCTCTGGGCATCACTGAATCTAGCATTTACTGATTTCTGTGGATCAAAAAATCAAAGAACCGGTATAAACTGCAGACCAATATAATGTAATATAGATATATTAGAGTGCAAACCCTGCCTATGCAATGTTTCTACTTTAGCTCCAGGCACTAATGCAATTTGAGAGACATTTTCTGCTCAAGAACCTTCAACGTCTTACTATTTGTTATGGATGTTGAATGTACAATTTTTAGCTCTGAATCGTGTCATCACTGTCACCATTCAAAAGACAGCATGTCATCTTGGTTTAGTGTATGAATTATGTAGAAACATAGTTTTAGTACTTTATTTCCTATAGTAATCACAAATGCAGTCTTGACATACATGGTGTTATCTTCAGCCTTTTGGAAATAACAATCCCTATGAAGCAAGCAGGTATTGTCAGTACTTATAAACTACTCTGAAATGTTGATCAGTAGCTCATCATTGAGTATATAAAAGGAAGCTCATACCATTAGCCCCTTTTACAAAAGCTTACTTTTTGGGAACTCAAGGAGTTGATATAATGATTTCCTGTTTTCACGTTGGTGCTCCATCTTCAAACATTTGCTGCTCAGAGCACAATCTCAGTTACTTGAAATATGAAACAGAATAGTCTATAAATCTAGAAATAAATGTATAAGCCCATCATTTTATGCCTGATGTGTTTGTCATAGGTTTCCATAAGTCAAAAAAGACCCCATTAGTTTTAGCATTTTATTGCAAGTGTTCTCTTTTGATGATGGGAACTTCTTAATCACAAGGTAAGAGAAAGTACCTTGGATGAGAGCAAAGGCCCACCTCACTCACTATAGTCTCTAATGGTTACCAGTGACAAATCACTAAGGGAAAGTAAGTAAAAGCAAAATTGCAACAAAATTATGTCAATTTAGGGACTTCTATGCAAATATTGCATACACCTCACTGTATTCAACCGCTCTTCTTGGATGTTGGTTATAAGAAAACAAATTGCTTTTCAAAAAATGTGCATTTCAGGCTGAGTCAGACATCGTCTTATTGAGAGCTTCCATTTCTTTATTTTAAACTTGAAATTGGATAATTTCAACTGATAGATTATAGATCTCAAATTATGGGGAAAAGCAAATAATGATTTCTTATTTTCCATTTCTATATCATTCATTATTTTAATACCTTGGTTGTATCCTCCCTATTATCTCTTTTCCGGACTGGAGGCTTCAGGTTGTCTTAGTTTCTCTATGCAAGGAGATTGTTCTACCCCCACTCAGGTTTTTGTAACAAAGGTGTCATTCCCTGTGGCATCTCTGGAAGATCATTATTAAAACATTATTAGGCTCTAATAGGCTTCAAATTGTGCTGTGAATTATCTACAGATTTATTCAGCACCTCTAAAAGCAAACCATCACAAATAAAATAGTTAAAAGGGATTTTAGCTGCCTACCAAAAGCCACACATGTCTAAAGCCCAAAAGCCCACGATGTCTAAAAGATATGGTTTTCCAGGAGGAAATCTGACAGTCTAAATATAGATTCATTTTAGAACTTTTCTTAGTCCTGATTGTACAGGTGAGGAAAGAGTGAGCTTCCTTTTTTTTTTTTTTTTTTGTAATGCTCTTCACAACTTTGTTTTATATTGAGAGTTTAGCTCCCTGCCCTTCCTTGGCAACAGGCATATAAATGACAAACCTATAAAGCAAACATGTACACACACACACAGTCCTTTCACTCTGGCATCTTTCTTACCCTGCAGAGCACTTCCTGGTTCATTCCTGCTGCAAACCCATGACTGGCAAGGTTTCAGCAGCATCTAAACATCTTTATGCCAACAGTTGCTAGTGAAGGCAAGGATACAGCATTTGTTCCCACACTCTGACTGCTCCCAGGAAGACTGACAACTAGGAGATTTCAATATCCTACCAAAAAAAAAATTGTTTATTGTCCAACATATTCCTCTTAATACTCTTCTTTCATCTACAAATGAACTTCTACTGAAGTCAGGAGAAGAACACCTGACTTAGCTGGGAAGATGAGAATATTTGGGTAGCCTTCCTGATAACACTGATATATCATTGTTCATTTCCCTTTTATTGAAATGTTATGACTTTTGGCATTCTAATGTAATTTCAGTGGACATAGTCTAGTACAGAATTCAGACCTAAAATTTCTTTTCTATGTGAGCTTTTATTTTCTAATATTTTCTTCAATCTATGTTATTCAAAACTGCATGATTCCAAGGTCATGCAGCATCCGAAATGCAGTGGTCTTCAGCAATGCATAGAAAATATACAAGTAAATTAAAATGTAAAGTGAGTGAAACTGAATTGCTAGGAAGGGCAGAATATTGCCCAGTCCTATTTCAGTGCCAAAATGAGGAGTCAATCAGTCTTGGCTAAGACAAAACCAAGAGAATATTTGGGGTGAGGAAAGGCAAAAAGAAGTTTTTCTTCTTTGAGGGATCCAAGAAGGCCATTTGGTGTTGAAATATTTAGTTAGGGGCTTTTCCCAATAAAAGCAGGGAAAAATGCAGATTTGGAATTAGGTCCAGAAGGGAGAACCACATCAGAAGGGAGAACCACATCAGAGATATGAATGACAATGGTGCTAGAGCTGGAGAGGCTCCTCTAAGCCCCCAGCCTGGACTCGCCCTGTGTCCACTCAGCTCATGTGCAGGACAACGCTGGCCAACTGCCACAGGCTTGACCTTGTGTTTTCCACAAATGGGAAAATGCCAGTGTTCCAGGACAACTCGTAGTTCAGGGAAAAGCCACCATGGGAAAAGCTGCTGCACTGGAGATGAAATAGCTGGATCTTGCCTGTCTTGTCCTGGGTGTGGACACTGAAGCAGTTGTTTTTCATAGGAATTTAATTATTTTTGCTACCTCTCTCTTGCTTTAAAACATTGTTGAAATTGGCTTAGTGCTCTGCTACATACTATTGCAAAACCCTGTGATGATCTTTGATAAACATAAATGGTTTTTTTTGTGTATTTTCTTAATTTTTCTAAAAACTTTTTTTCCCTGCTGGTTGAAGTTCAAAGGAGCATTGTGTGCTCCAAAACAGGGGAGAATGTTGCCATGATGAGATTGCATTTTGCAGTATTCCTTTTTTTTTTTTTAAATGCAGAAAGTTCTGAAGGATATTTTTTTTCCTGCAGGGCTCCCTGCTTGGAGATCTGAATAAAATCTAGGAAAATATTAATAAAGTTTAAAGATCATTCCATAAGAAAGCAATGAAAAGAAGTGCATGCAATATTCACACAAAATGTGAAAGACTAAATGAATTCCCCATTGAGGCGGATGCCAGGTTGTGCTGCAAGGAGGATGAGTTTGGCTCAGAAGCTGAACTGCAAGTTCCCAGCCTCCCCAGAGGTTTGGTTCTGTTGCAGTGGCTCTGTGCTGCTGTGAACAGCGACTTCTGGGAGCTGTGCCTTCTCTCAGTCATTCTGCAGCAGCACAATCCTATATTTAATCAATCCAGGTTCTAGAAATACTTCATTGCCCAGCATGAAAGTCACTGCACAGACCCACAGATCAAGAGAATGTACTTAGTCCCCATTCAGAAAAGTTAGATATTCCTTTTTAGAAAAACGGAAGGTGGAATGCAAGTGGAAGAAAGAAAGAAAATACTGTGTCAGACTTCTCTTTCCTTTCAAAAATTGATAAAACTTTGGGGGAGTTTGGGTGTTTGATTTGCTTGGTGTTTGGTGTTTTGGATTTTTGTGGGTTTGTTTTTGGTTTTTTTTTGGTTTTTTTGAGGGGGGGTTAGAGTTGTTGTTTGTTTTAATATTCCCCATCCCTACTTGTCTTTTGGAGAAAAAAAAAAAAAAAAAAAAAAAAAAAAAAGGGATTATTTAGGCATGTTGTACTCAGGCTGATAAGTTTTAGATGTAATGGTAACTTAAAGCAACCTAATGATTGTCTCAGGAAAACAATAGAGCAACAAAATCAGCAGAAGTTTCATGGATACCACATCTATAAAATTTCCCTTTGTTTCTCACAGTGCAATTAGCAATGGGAACTTTCTCATAAATGGGATGGTGAATCACAAGACACCTGCACAAGAACTCTATCATAATACCAAAGTAAATCTTCATCTTAGAATAGAACATTTCCATCTGACTCAACATTTTGTTTACTGCTTACCACTCATGAATAGCTGCATATGGATATCTTCCTGTTTGCAACCATTACAGGAGATGCATAGAACAGCTAACATATATCAAATAACTAACTTTACATGATGACAAGGTTGAAAACAGATTCTTTTTGAAAAATACCACTGAATGGAGAAGATGGTACTTTTTAGCATCTCTAAGGCCTTTATTCTGCCTGCAGGAAAACTTGTTTGCTTCAATAGGAATACACAAAAAATGTGTGCAGATGGAAATGCAGTATTTTAGAGTAAGATTTTAATTCACAAGAATTTAGTGAAGACTGGCATATGCTTCCTTAAGATCATCTTAAGTTTATTAAAAAGGGGTTTGAATCAACGCCAGACAAGGATTTCCTCATTGCAGTCTCCATTGGTGTAAATAAATTGCTGCAAGTAACATTTAAAAGGCTTTGGGCTCTCCCCTGCTCATTAGGCTAACAGACAGGGATCTTGGCTCTGTACTAAATCTGATGAACATTACTAGGATTCTCCTACAAGGTGAAGTAATTTTCCATGTACAGATCACTGTGGGACCTTCATTGTCATTTGGCAAGGCTCAAGGAGCACCCTGTGAGACTGCAGGAGCCCTTGACTCTGCTGCTGCTGGTAAGAGCAGAAATCACCCAGGACCTCTGCAGCAGAACCTCGTCAATGCAGCACATGGCAGTATTTAGATGGGTGCTTGCAGGCCAGCATCTTCCTTCCAGTCCCTCACAGCTTCCTTCTTATGTTTCTGGAAAGAATTTATACAGACTTGGTTTCAGCTGGACTGAATAGCTTCCTTTGAAAATGCTGAGGTAAATAATTTCAGATGTTTTGGAATAAAATAATCTGAAGCAATGCTAAATGCAAAGGTGCTTTTTTTCTCTTTTCATTTTATTATAATGATACTGTTACTATTATGCTTGTATCCATTTCAGAAATTTCCTTTACACTTACCCCAGTTAGGATTAATCACCATCTCTACCATTTGAACTTCTGGCCCAAGAGGCATTGTAAGTAATGATAATAAACAACTTCTTAGCATTACTTTAAGTGAAAAATTCAAAGATGGAGGAATGTATTTAATAGTAAGACAAAGAACTAAGCCACCGTTGTTGTCTTTTACATAAGGACATATAGGACATAAAGGTACTTACTTTTATTTCTGATGTGTAAAGTCAAATGTCATTCAAAAATTATTCTGTTGATAAGTATCTTCAGTGGAGGGGCAATAATTTGCACTAACTCTTGGGAAACCCAATCTGAATTCATTAATTGTGCAATTCTGCAAGAAATGGGCATATTTAGCAAGAAAGAGGAAAACTCAATTGAAATAGCCTGGTTTCAGGACACCGACATGAAATTGCATTGAATACCTTTGGCTGCTAGTGCTTAGAGCTGTTGAAAATAAGAAGAAAACCTCAATAAATTAATGCACCATAACATCAGTCTTACTAAAAACACAGTTTGTACATTTGGTTTTCAAGACTGTGCTCAGTCCAACATAGCAATGCGTGGCATCACTGGAACTGTTGTACAGACTGCTGGATCAGAGACACTGGCTCTGCAGTCAGCCACCTCCTGCATGGTCTTGGGCAGGTTATTGGACCTTTCTGTGCTCCTGTTTGCCCTGCCATCATTTGCCTGTCTCATCTGCTTAGTCTGGACTGGAAGTCTCCAAGACAGGCATACTCTCTCTGTGTATGGTCAGTGAAAAGCCCAACTGAGTCTCAGTTCAGCTGCAGCCTTTGTGCATTGCTATATTACAAATACTGCCTCTTACCATAGATATAAATGCAGTGTACTGTACTTGGCAAAGCCAAAGTCCTGGTGTTAAGATCTCCCTCTAAAGCATCTGATACTTTAAAATCTCAGAAAGACGAGAAAACCACCAATTAGTTATTTATTGATATGAGCAAGCATGAAATTTGGAAGGATACACACTATTGAAGTTTTGTTGCTGCTTTATCTCATGTTTAAGTGGATCATTCAACTTCATAGATGCTGGGTTTTGCCCAGCACACTATGCAGGCAAAGCTCCATGCCTTTTGATAGAAAGGTCAAGCTCAGGCTGTCTACTTTCCAGACAAGTGTCAGCTAGTTGGGAACAGGAGGTGCAGAAAGGTAGAAACCAAAATTGCATTGTTAGATGGTTCCATTTTAAACATACTTGCAAAATAAAACAATCATTGTCCATCAAAATTAACTAAGGCAAGCTTGTGACTTTATAATCAGAGTTTTTAAATGCTGCCTGTCTTGATATTCCTTGCTCTTGACACTTAAAATTCTCAGATAAACAACATTTACAAGGATGGCAGTTGTTACAGGAGGTATTGCAAGATTGCAATGCCAGTGTGGCTCTTTGCCATACAGCATCAAGAATAATTTTTATAATGGGGGAAAAAACCACAACAACAACAAAGAAATTAATTTAGTATTCTTTCTTCATACAAATTTCTTTCTGTCTTGAGACACTGTTTATTTTATTTGGTGCTTTTTTAAACACGCATGAAACTGTAGAAAGTTTCCATCCTTTCTTATCCCCAGTTTCCATCAGATGACACAGACAACTGCCTCCAAGATTAGCTTCTTACTTCTGGGCTCCTCGTGCATTTAGATTCTTGCTTAAGATATTTTTCACAGCCTGATTAGAGCTTAAAAGCCCCGTTTGTCCGAACAGAACAGCTAATACAATGTTCCCACAGAAGAAGACAGTCTCCTCCTTGCCGATGGATATATTCGGATGGAAACCACTCAAGCCAGCAAACATTCATCTGTCCTTAAAAAGGAGGGAGGAAGGTTTCAGGGGCTGGGGCACACACTGATGCCCTTCTGGCAAATCTCTCCACCTGGTTGTTGAGTCAACCGGGCCAGTGCCTAAGCGGGTTCAAATTATGCCCGTGTGGGGCTGGTTTGGGGGGTTTGAAGCACAGGAGCGACGCGACTGAAGTGCTCCGCTTAGCTCGATGCGGCTATTAGGATGCCTAATAAATATTTATAGCCCCTCACCGAGGAGGTGATTGACAGCACGGGGGCAATCCCCACCCTGCAGCTGCAGGCAGGCAGCCGCCTCGGGGAGAGCATCCCGGGGCGGGGGTCGCGCGTAGTGGGGTCGCGTCTCTTCCGCACTCGCGGAGGGGTTTGGGACGGCCCCGGAGCCCCGCGGTTCGTGCCTTCCCCCTCAGGGGCTGCGGGCAGCCCCCGGGCAGGACCGGCCCCGGCCCGCGGAGGGACGCGCGGG
>VZRZ01001330.1:1363268-1454538 GCA_013398175.1 Climacteris rufus
GGCTCAGCCCTCCTGTCCGCCGGGGCTGCCGCAGCCGTGCTATTTCGTGTGTCCAGCGGGGTTTTAAAGGTTATGTGGGGCGTTGTGTGCAGGGCGAGAACAAGAGCGTCTTTCTTCTGCAGGCTGGCGGCTTTGAGAGCTGCTGGCCACTTCTAGCGAGTGATAAAGTTGTGCTTTTCCCTACTGGTTTTATTTTTATGGCTGACATTTTAGAAAATCTGAACAAATATCTGCAAAGGGCACCAAATAAGCTGAAAGTTACTAAGATTCAAAGATATGAAGTACAGTGATGTAAATATTTAAACCACAAATTTTGTTTATTCTTTCCTTTCTTTGGTGGATTAAGCTAGAGAGTGAAAATCTGTCTCAGGTTCTGTTGCCCGCCCCCTCAAAGGGAATCTCATTCTGCCATGCAGCCCTACTGGACACAGCTGTTCTAACAGTGGCATTTCTATATTTGTGGTTGTGTATTAAGCTGTAGTTTAGGGATACTGGGTTTTCTCTCCATCTTCATATTCTGTCACTATAAGGATTTAATTTCTCAAGTGCTCAAAGAAATCCAAACACAGTATGACCAAAGAATATCAATAACAGCTATTTATCAACTGCTTTAAAACATGGCTGTTGTTTTAAAACCAGACCAAATCAGGCGTTCCAGCCAGTCATGCTAGTTCCTTAGATGCCATGCAACATTTGTATGCAGACACATGGAAGTCCATCTGACCCTCAGTTTAATGATGTCCAGTGTTTCTCAGCCTTTTAAGATTTGCACTTTTTTTTTTTCCCGATGGGGTTTTTTCCCCCCACCTCTTACATTTGCTCTAGAACAAGAAATGCAATGGTAGCAATGAAAAATATAGGCACTTTTTCCTTTTGGGGCTATACCATGGTATTTGACATGAAGAATTAAAGCAAAGAGGTATTCAGACACACTGTCACTACATTATGGCCATTTCTCAGATTCAGTATTTCATTATAGACCTCTATGTAGAGGCTGTGTTTGTGAGATGTGACTTCTAACATGATGTGCAGCATCTTGAACTCACAAACCTTGAACTCACACCTCTGTCCCTTTACTCATTGTAGAAAGATACAGACATTAGACATACTGTCCTTTTTGAAATAAACCAACCCAAATGTACAAACAAATTAGTAATGTAGGAGAAAAATCACTGAGGCATAAAACCTAAAACCTTGAGGCTAGTTTTTCTATGGTTGAATATCATATGAAATATTCAAATATAGCAAAGTTAGCTATTCATTCTAACCAGACAGAGCTGAAATACTGTGACTATAACAGTTCATCAAATGTCAGGTACTAAATCTGAACTGATTAAATGTGTAATTAATTTAGCTGATACATTGATTTTGAACAATTGCAAAGTAATGTCTGTGTACTAATAAAGTTGCATTTTTACACTGCAGCAAGTATGAGCAAAACTTTTATTCACTATCCCTGCCCTCCTGATTTTACTTTACATGGCTGAGTACCTGTAAAACTGAGACTTTCTGTAATGTGGAAGCAACAATAAAAATGCTTGTAGTCTCCTAAAGAGCTTTTTTGTCCTAAAGATGTCATATAGTCAAACCACAGTTTTCCTCCATGCTTAAATATTAGATGACAGCAACTTACTTGTTGATTATTGAGAATTGTTGATACAACATTTGGGGTTTGCTGATTTACTTATTTATTCTTCAAAATAACTTTTTTGGTTCCATGGTCCAAAAGATTACTCTGGTAAGACAGTGACCGATGGAACTGACGCTTTATAGGTGCTTTTAGTTTTGAACTTTGAAACTAATACTAGCAGTTCTCAGGAACAGAATTAACACTTAGCTTCTTTCTGTAATAATACTTACCTCCTTTTTGTAGCTCACAGAGGCTGCCATGCTGGACAAGCAATGCTGAGTGCTAAGTGAGGGATCTTCTGTGTACATCTGCCTATTGCAGCTCTTCCAGCAGAAGAATTAGGAAGCTTTAATAGTAGCACTACTACTAGAGTGGTTGGAAAATAGTAAGTTACAGAATTCAGTAGTTTCTGTTAACTGTGAGAGTTTTCTTTCCTTGTGTGTAGGGCAACATCACTGCTAAGGTGACCATTAACTGATAGGGTCATGCAAGTTGCTTTGTGATGTGGGGCAGGAAGGTGCAAGTGACAAGTCTGTAGCTAATTGTCAGAAACTGGAAGGTGTTACAATGGAAGTACTCTTCTAAACTTACTATTTTAAAGTTTACTATTTATTTTCCTATGGTTGGCTACTATCGTAGAAAAGAAGTGGGCTAATAAAGTTTGATATATTGCAGCCTACCTTAAGTTTTACATAAGGTGACAGTTCCAGAGCAGTTACCCCCTTGCTCTTCTGTTGCTCTGTCTCTCCAATTCTCTTGGTGTTTTAGCTCTGTAGTACAGAAAGAAATATTTTATTCATATTTTGTCGTCAAGTTAGGTTCTTCCTTGTCTCCTGAGACTCATGTGTGAGCATATGTGGAGAAGAACTTGCTTACTAATTTCATAACCCATTTTTACAAACAACCTGCACCTTTATTTCCTTGAGGAATTCCTTTCAGGTGCAGTGTTTATCTCATAGGTTTGCCTGTGACTGAGTATGCACATCCTTGATTGCACCTATCTTTATCTGCACTCTAAGGGAAGCTTGGTGTGCATTGGCAGTGCTGCTTTTACAAAGAACAAAGGGTCTGTAGATGTAGGGCCTGAGATGGAACTCATCTCAGGAACGTTTCACCTTGTGCTTGATAAAAGCTTGTTTTGAACAAATGCTCTCCCTAAGACATGCTTCTGCTGTATCATCCAGGCTCTTACTAAAAGGGGATTTTTTTTTATAATCGTATTTTCCACTTTCCTCTTTCCCCCCCTTCCCCAGTTTCCACTGTGAGTGTGTTCAAAGTATTTGTTGTTGGTGCTAAACATGACAGAAAGCCAAGCAGGCAACCTGGGGCTCATGTGCTGTGCTCTGAGTTGCCTTCTGACTGTATGAGATGAGTGAAGCGTCCAGGCTGTCTCTCATTGTTTTATGTGGTTTTTATCAGTTTTATCTCCTAATCTGGGATCTTGTGATACCAGAGAGTGACTTTGGTGTGATACAAGAGTCTCAAGCTCTGTTGCTTTCATGCAACACATCTGTTTCATATACTTGAACAGTGAGTTTATTAGAAGTGGTGTTACAGATGTTAGGCTTTCAGTGTAGATTTCTTTTAACTGCCATGAAGTACTGTTTGTTAAACATTAGTTCATGTTTCTTTTTTAAAAACTATGTTTATTATCAAACATAGTACTTGAATTGCAAGTAGAAACCAAAATGGTGGTATGAAGCATAAATATTTCTCACCTTTGGAGATGATGAAAGAAAGTTTTAATAACAGTGTTATACTAAAATGAGTAAAGATTAAACGTGAAGATGATTTGTGGGCTCATGATGGTACACATCATGCTAGGAACTACTAGGATACATCCAATCTCACATACATAGCCTCTACATGCAGTTTCATAATAAAATACTGAACCTGAGAGATGGCTGAAATTTAGGGACAATCTGAATACCTCTATGCTTTAGTTCTTCATGTCAAATATTGTGGTGTAGCCTCAAAAGGAAAAAGTGCCTATATTCTTATATTGTTGCTGTTGCCTTTCTTGTTCTACAGCAAGTGTAAGGGATGACAAAAGGAAACTGAGGGTCAGGTGGACTTGTGTCTTTCTCTGAATTCAAATGGTGCATTGCCCCTAAGGAACTGGCTTTACTGGCTGGAGCACCTGATCACCTCTGTGTTTCTGGTCAACTTTGATATTGAAACCATAGCAATGTTTTAAAGCAATTGATAAGGAGCTGTTATTGATATTCTTTTGTCATACTGTGTTTGGGTTTCTTTGAGCATTTGAGAAGTGAAATCCTTGTAATGACAGAATGTGAATATAGAGAGAAAACCAAGACTCCTTAGAATCCAGTTTAATATAGAAATATGAATAAAGAAATGGCATTGTTATAACAACTGTATCTAACCGTGTTGTATGGCAAAATGAAGCTGTTTGAATTTCTTAATTGAATTTTCATACGTAGCAGATTTAGATTCTTTCCACACATAAACTTACTTCATCTTCCTGCGTGCTGCAAGATTAAAATTTGGCAATATTAGGGGTTTTTTTCACTTTTAATTCTTAAGGTGTTGTGAAGAGTTTGATTTGCACACCACCTCCACTTCCTATCTTGTGTTGTTTATGAGAGAAATGTGCATCTTTAAGTTCTGTTCCTTATATGTGCTAAAGCCTTTCAAATAGGTTGCTAAAGTGTAACTGTTTAGCAGAGTGGTACCCTATTATATTCACATATGTGCAGTTCTGTCATTCCTTAGTTGCTCTGCCTTGTCCACTGTGGTATTTTAGTAGTCTTTTTCGAGTTCTTAGATTTCTGTCTGGAGTTTACAAGTGTACAGGAGGGACTTTTCAGTAAGTCCTTACTGGTGTGTTTTTTAAAGGGACAATTACTAAGTAATGTTTTCTCTTTCTGAGATGTGTAGGTCTGGATGGAAACAAGACACAGGATTTATACTGTCTGTCTACATTTATAAAAGTACTCTTTAGCTGTGAATGGGGATGACTGAAGAACAGCCAGGAAAACTTTATTTGATATTTGGATGAATGCCATAAATAGAATTCAGCTAACACATGCCTTTGTCAGTTGTTGAAATTCAACTTTAAAAGGCTTAATTTCTCAACTATACCCTGCTGCACAGAATCCTGAATATTAACAGCTTTTCTGAAGATTAGTGGAACACTGCATTAACTGATTTTTGTTCAGCTATGAATTGCTCTTTAATAGGAGTATTTTTGGTAGTAAGAGTTGTGTTTTAAAAAATGCAAGAAACAACTTTTTAGTTCTCTTATTTTTAAGTACAAGAAATAATGATATTACAGTAATGATAAAATTTTAATGACTTTGGTGGTTAATAATATATTACTAATTGTCTTTCTTTAAAACAGAAGTCTTTCAGCAAATTCTTCTGTCTTCACTAATGTACTATAATGTGCATTTCAGTGTTGGAGTAGCAGCATTTGCAGGTAAAATTTGGATTTTACGCTCTCCAGTGCTGTCATCAACAGAGTGCTCTGCTGATTCTTCAGAGGGGAGCTGTGCCAACATAAACTTTTTAATCATTACATTTCCTAGTGCAAGGGGAAATGTGGCACCTGCCTTTCCCTACGTGCTCATGAATTGTCTCCATTTAGGGTTTGCTTCTTTTGTCTGAAGCTAGAGGAAACTGGAAGGAAGATTTTCTGTTTGGCTGTGTAAAGCATCCTTGTAGACACTGCAGCTTCTTTGAAAACCTGCCACTGTTGCTGTAGCATCAGTACAGCTCTGCTGTTGATAATAACAGGAGCACTGGTGGGTAGACTTGCTTCCAGTCTTTTACTGCTTTACAGTCTACAGGTACTCTGAATACAGTGTGGCAGGTAGAAGGAGGGAATAACACTCTATAGTTTGTTTCCACTGTCCTCTCTGTAGTGGTGCTACTTAATGAAAGCACTTGAGGAATATCAGGAAGGATACCAGTTGTCTTGCTGACATACTTTCATTTGAGAGCTGTGTGAAAAATAGTGGCCTAGGTAAGGAAACTTATTCTAAATATGTTAATGGCAATGGGAACAGAAGGAAGCAGTCTTTGTGTATTTGTCAATTAATTGCATTATTTTGAGATCCACTTGAAGACATTAAATAAAGCATTGTTTTAGTAAGTCTTACATAGCAGATTGAGCACTGAGTAAGACAAACTCGATGGTGTCCTGCTGATGGCTGGCTCAGGAGCCTTAGGAGTTGCATTCTTCCTATGACTCAATTTTTGCATTTTCTAGGAGAAGTCAGATTGACAACTCTGTAGAAAGTTTTAAGGTGTCTGCATCAAGACTCATACAGTGTATGGTGCTCTTTTGCTCACTTTCACCAAGGACAGGTTTCTCTTGCTCTTTGGATTTTGCCACGTAGTTATGGTTACATTTTTATGGTTAAGTGTGACTTGGCAGAGCTAGGTTTATGGTTGGACTCAGTGACCATAAAGGTCTTTTCCAACCTAAATGATTCTATGATTCTATCCTGAAGAATTTTATACAATAACAGAGACTGGAACCATATAAATTAATAATAGCTTTGTGACTTATGTGATGGCTGAAAATAGTTCTTTTCTTGACTAGATTGCAGATTTCAAGGTAGCATAGCTAAATGTAGATGTTCCTGTGCACCACAGCCAATGTACCACTTGTGTGAGTATTTGACTTGCTCATCTGTCTGGGGTGTTGGGCCCCTTGGTTTGCAGCTGAAATGATGTCAAAGGTGCAGAGATGTGTGAGGAACAGCATTTGGATGCTTTCATATATCCAAAGTGGAAGCTGTTCTGCTCTACTCTTCCATTAGGGGGAATTCATTCCAAGCAGAAAGTATGTTAAGAGCTACTTCTGCTTACGAAAGTGCACATCATTGCTGAAGAGACTTGGAAGGATTTCAGATCTGCATTTGCATTACATGAATGATTTGTGGTGTTTGTATTCATCTGCCCTTGCTCCATTGCTCCTATATCTGTTTTTGCATTTTCCCATCATATTGCCTGGTTGTCCCAGGAAGAGTCCTTGAGCCATTGCCTTCCTGCATGGGTGGCTAAAAGTGTGCTCTGTGTTCTGTCCTGTGTCTGCAGATATCATCTCTGCTTGCTCCCTGGTTAGGAAGTGGAAGCAGGCTCTTCCCAGTTTACGTAGTGCTGTGCTGTTCAATTAGCTACATCTTATATAGCTCACTGTGGCATAACTTTCCCCTCAGCAGAGCCCCCTTCTCTCAGGGCAGTTCTCTGACCTGCCACTTGTGTGTGGTGACAGATTTTTGTGTCATTTGTACCTTGCTTCTTGTGCCTCATGGAAGGGGAAGCAAAGTGGGCAAAACACAATTTTACAAATTTTTGAGGTTTTTGACCCTTCTTAGTATGGTAGTGGAAAGGAACCTTCTCCAGGTCCCAAATATTATTTGGGCAGCAGGCCCAAATGAAAATCCTGTTCCAGTGCTGTGAAGAGCATGGCTGAGACATGTGGAGGCTTGGTGAACCCTGGCCCCACACCTCAGGGGCAGGATCTGACAGCCTCTCTGCCTGGCCACCATGCTCAAACTCTTGTACCTTCCAGGGTTTTCTGTGAAGGATAGTATGTTCCCTTCTCAGAGACTTAATGTGAGTCTTAAAGATGCATATAAACTAGCGGGGCAAGAGAGTGAAAAGCGAACTGTGTCAAAGCTTTGCTGCGTCTTGGAAGACCTGGGCAGCTCAGGTTTTCTGAGACTTACAAAGAAACTTTAACATTTAGAATTTAATTTTAATTGTTAATCTCTATATTTGCCATTATATCAATCTTCAGCTATTTTATGTTGTTCATTTCCCTTCTTTGCTTTTTGTATCTATTTCTTATGGAGTAACAGTATTATTCATTCAAAGGGTGTAGCTATCAAACATAATGAACAAATAATTTGACAGCCCAGAACCCTTTTTTTTTATTATTATTTTTAGGAAATAGGTTAAGCAGTAAATAGGTTATAGTGAGACACTAAGAAAGAATTAAGCAACCCACCTCTCCTTGGTTTGGTCTACATTGACTCTCTCATGTTGCTTGCTATAGCTCACATCTGCTGCCTGCAACACCTTCCCATGCCAAAGTTAACTCTTTCTTTCTTGTTGTGGGTAGGAGAGATCCTGGTGAGGTCAGTTAGGGAGCAAGTCAAGACCTCTAAAGTCAGTTTGTGGAAGGCTGCTTAAGCTGCTGCCACTGGAGGTTGAAGGTTGCTGTGTCAGTCCCATGCCTGAGAGCGAATAGGTGGTGCAGTTGTTGTAATGCATAACTTCTCTGCTTTTAAGTTGAAACTGAGTCCATGTTTATACATTTGAATGTTTCATATTTAAAAATATGAGTCATTATCTGTAGTGGCACACTAAACTGCATTTTTTCCCTCTTCAGAAACACTTTTCCTCTGGAGAATTCAGCAGCAGCAGTATAAGGCAGTTGCTCTTTTCAGAATATGTGATTTCTTTCCTGGCCCTGAACTTTTATCTTGCTGAAACAAATATTTTACGATTAAGAACACTTGGTCACATCTGGTACCTCTTAAAAATGGTTGCTTTTCCAAGAATAGCATGCAAACATAAAATCAGAATCACAAGCAGATGTTTGCTAATATGGCCATAGATAACCTTTCAGTTTCATGTTTAATTTTAATAAATAACCATCTGTAAAGAATGCAGATTAATAGGGAACAGAGATAATTTCTGTCAGTGTTAATATGTTTACTGTGTTGCTGATGTTGTACTTATTACTATAAAATAGCATTATTTATTGTATAAAATTGTCAGCTGCTGGTTACACAAAAAGAGACATTTTTGTCATTGCTGTTTTACAACCTGGATATGTTTGCTTTTCTTTAAAGAACACAGGATGATTACCTGGGTCAACAACACTCTTAATTTTGGCTTAATTCTTTCATCTATTGATAAATTACTTGTCAGAATGCTGTGGAATAGAGGGAATTTCTGTCTTTTTGTTTGCCTTTGCATTTTCAGTGAGTTTGGCATGTCTCTTGCAGTTGTGCTGGTAAAAGTGGGCTATTTGCTCCCTTGACTGCTGGTCTCAAAGAAGCATATTTAAGCTTACTAAAAAAAAAATCTATTTCATAAAGCAGACCAGTAGCCTTTTGTTCTCCTCTTCTAATATTCTCCTTTTAGCTTATATTAGTTTTGGATGGTTCAGGGTACAGATGCAGCTGACAATAATTTCCCTTCACTGAAAAGTCTGCCCGTCGCTGCTGCGGCAGGAGACAAAGGCATCAGCTGTGCTGCCACTGCCTCTGCCCTTCAAGAAGGGTCCTTGTCACAGTGGGACCTTGATTGGTGGCAAAATGTATTCAGATGCCATCATAGGGAAGGAATGACATGGGACAATGTCAGAAGTGTCCCTTAGCAGTAGGAGCTGTGGTCTCTGGATGCTCTAAGCATGAGGCAACTTCCATCTGCTTTCTGCTGAGGTATCCAGGACGTCACGCCTTTAGTGCAGCTCCTGGTGTTTTGCGAGTTCAGGATGGGGGTGACTAGTCATTGAATCTGAAAAACGATTGTTGGAACAGGCGAGTTTGGGGAGGAATGCAAGTTACCAAATCTGCTTACTCAAAGGATGAACCTTGGAAGGGAGAGGGGTGATGTACATTGGTGTGGTGCTGCCCGGGCTGTGCCACTCACAGGACCTTGCAAACCCCCTCCCCTGTCTCCAGAGAGCTGTGCAGGACCAATCAGTAATTGGGCAGGTGGAGAAGGGCAAGATGGGTTAAGTGCCAAAACAGGTTCATGTGAGTAAACAATCAACCTGTAGAAGGTGTAAGTTTGGGGCATTTTTTGGTGTGTGTTCATTTTTTTTATTTTTAAGTTTAGAAACTTTGGAACATCTCGCTTGATGATAATATTGACATTCCTCAGAAACAGAGATGCACATGAGTATAGCAAGTACATCTCAGCATACAAATTTGTAGATGATGTAAAAGAACTGTTTGGGAAAGATAGCACAGTACTGAGAATTCATTAGAGCATTGCTTGCATTATAGTTGAAATACCTTCAAAGAGAAACTAACAATTGAAATAAGTTCAGAAGCAGAAGAGCCTTGCAGGCATTAGGGAAGGGGTGGGTAGAAGCTTATGTGTTAGCAAAATATCTCCAGCTAGAATATTATTTTACATCCCAGTTCTGTAGTTCACTCCCTTGGTAGTTTACAAATGGAAAATAAAATTTAGAATTATAGCTGATTAGATATTGTGAGTTCTCAACAAAGGGTGTTTGTGTTCTGTGTGCAATTATTACAGAGTTGCTGGGTACAACTTGGTAGATGAATTTGAGTTATCTTTTGTGTTCAAGCAATTTAGTGTCTTCTGTTTTGTATGAAGAAAGAACTGTATTCTCCAACTACAGCACTCTTTAGATAAAGGATATTTTGTTATTTTTTTAACCAGTAATTATTTTTCAATTTTATATTGAAAATTTAATTTAATCAAGTATAGCCTGTACAAAAGATTTTGATTTTGCCAGTTTGATTGTACAGACCATATTCAGGTTTAAATAAGCAGTGTTGCTGTTCTCAGATCAGAACACATAAACCCAGCTATTATCTCTGGCTCTTCTTTCTTCTCCTGGCTTACTTATTTGTTCAAGTATGTTGGCCCTTTCAATCCTAGATGTGAATCTCTGGTTCTTGCTAGTGGATTGTCTGGGTTTGTTCTGAAAAGTGCCAATCGTGCATCTTGACATGGATGTTGAAGGCAGTAATGGAGCATTTTGCCACTGCCATGCCCTTTTGATGGGAAACTGGAGCAAGGAGAGGCAGAGGGCACTGGGATTCTGCCTTCTGCTTATCTTGGAATAGTTTAAGGCTCACTAATGGGGCCAACCATTTTCAGATGCGACCAGTGATTCCCTACTGTTAAGCACTTAAAATTACCTTTGTCTTGAAGTTTTGAGAGAGCACAGGCTGTGTTTTTCAGCCTTCAAGGCTTTGTGAATATGAAATGTCTTAAAATTTGGGTAATGTCACTTAAACCATTGTTAGATGTAAGTTAAAGGGCAAATTGCATAATTATATCTCAGCCTTTCGATAGATCCACCTTAATTGTTTGGGGTACTTTTGATAACTGTCATTATTTCAAGATATGGTCACCTTGGACCTAAATCACATTAATGGCATTAATAATCTTTAAACTCTTGTTGTTCTTGAATGATAGAAATAACATTATTATTATTTTTAAATTTCTTGCTTCTAGATATAATGTTTTATTTGAAATGACTAGAACTAACTTACAAATGGATGAAGCTTGGAAATGGATATTGGTGAAATAAAGCTGAAATAAAATTTTACAAGTGCTGGGAGCTCAGAATTTCTTTGGGCATATGTCAACTCTGCCTTGTGATGAAACCCTGAAGGGTAGCTGATGCTTAAAGAAGTGAAATCATCCATTTGCTAACAACTTGTGGCAGAGTAGTAGAGAGAAGACTGAGGTGTGAGAAGTATGACACTGATTATGTGGATGATTATGATTAGATTTATTGCTAATACATTATCTAAATATTGCCAAGTAGATAATATAAGCAAGTCTAAAGGGTTATACTATAAGCGGGTTTGGCTAGAAATGTACAGGCTTGCAGTCTTTGGCCTTGCAGAATACACAGTTACAAGGCTACAAAACACTTCTGTAGCTACTTCCAGATTTTATCTCCGTGCATAACCAGATCTTACTGCTATTACTCACCTGTCCAAAAGTGAGTGTTCCCTGCTTTCAGACTGGATGTACCCTGCAGGCATCCCTGCCTGGGGAAGGACTGGGGGTGAGATCCACCTGGAAGCTCTCTGCAACTCCAGGAAACCAGCTGACCCAGACTCTGGCATTTTATGCCCTTCTGCAGGCTGATCTCTACCAAAGCCAATCGCAGTCATCACGGCTTCCCCATCTCTGGAATGCATTCATTATGTGTCAGTTCCTCCTGCAATTCCCACCTGGCATTCTAATCTTAGGGCAAATCACATTGCCAATCAGAGACAATTGCAAGGGAGAGGTGTGTGTGGGGGGGAGTAGCACTCAGAGGCCTGACTATCATTCCTTGCTGCCACCCAGCAGCTGCAGGGCATTTCTGCTGGGTTAAAAATGTTTGGTTTTGAGATCATTGCAATATTTTTCTGATGTAAATAGCTGTTAAATTGCTCATACTTCCAGCTTTAATTGCACTTTAACAAACAATGTTTTGGTTAGTCAACCTCGATGATGTGTTTGCAGGGTTTTCAGCTGTGGCAACGCTGCAGCTGTCTGTGGGAGGCCGTCAGTGCCAGTTTGCGAAGGGGCTTTGGCACATTCACTCTTGACTCACTTTTTTCCTGTTTTAGGTTCCCTGAAGTTCCCGTGCTGTGATGCCCCGGAATGCCTCATGGCAGAGCCACCCGGCCGCCCCGCTGGAGCGTGGCACTCCCCTGTAGAGAGCTGGGTAAGTGTGAAACCTCATCCTTGGCATGGAAAGTGCTGCCTACCTGCGTTTGCCGTCTTCCCAAACCTGGTGACATGGGCTGGTCTCATCGCCCCTTCTTGTGTGTCTTATCATGCTCTCCTGGCTCCATGTATATTGCAAGAGAGTTGCTGGGAAGTGGTGAATGCTGGTATGTCTTATTTCTGACGTGCTTGGAGACAGTTTCCTCTGGAGAGGTGGTTATGTGTTAGATGTATGGGGTGAATATAAGGACAGAACTAATAGGAACTGAAGATGCTCACTAAGATGTGAGTTGTGCCTTCATAGTCTCTTTTTCTCTAATATATATGCAGAAGAAAAGCATTGAGGTGAGGAAGGTGGGTTAGAAGAGATGCATCTGAAACATCCTCTTGCTCCCCTCTTTAAAAAAATTAATTTCCAGAAAACTTATGTTTTTCTGCCATAAACATTGTTGATTTCCTTCATGTGCTATGAGCCCCATCACATCTTCCATGTAGTGCTAAAATTTGTTAGGTGGGGCTACCTTTTATGGGATAATGACTCCATTCACTATTCCTGTTGTATCATTTCCCCTTGCGAAACTAAGGTATGGTGGGTAGCAGGAACCTCCTGTTGGATGCTCTGAGAAAGGCATTTGGCTGTTTTCAGTGCCTAAATTGGACTTGGGCTTTTCTTAATAATTTTATCAGTGTATAGATCACTGTCTGCTAGGGAGTCTTGCTTACACACAGAATACCCTACTTATGACTCTGATATTTGGGAATCAATCTAAATATTTACATGTCGGTGTTCGTGGTTTTATGGATGGTTGCCCACTGTCAAACAGAACTGTGGACTTCTGGACCTGGATCCTTCTAATAACCCTGACAACATCCCATGGGTCTAAGAGGAATCTCTAGGAATCAATATATCTGGGCTGTATATCCAAAGGAAGGACAATTAAAGTACTCACTGACATCTGATCATTTGCAGTAACTGTATGTACAGACAGGAAGGAGAGATGTATAGGAAATGAAGAGATATTGACTCTTGTTTTTTCTACAACAAAGACCTGTCTTGGGCAGTCTGAAACCTGAATATGCCAAGCAGACCTGAGAAGAAATTATCCTGTTTTATGTAGATAATTCAGTCTGATGCTGGGACTGTTCCTCAGACCTTTGGTTTAGGAAACTTGTAGATTACTGATGCCCTTTGGATTTAATTTAGGCTCTCACAAGAATGCATTTTGATTCTCTGAATTCCCCAAGGCCAAATACTGACATTTTTGGTCTACTACTGTAGTTGCTTTAGCAAGTGCCAGTTCACTTATCCAGTGACAGACATTAACTTTTAGTGTCTGAATTAATGGGCAAAGATGCTGCTGATTTTGAAAAATAGTCTGATTCTCAGGAAATTATCTTTCAAAGTTATGCTGTTAACTGATTATTTCCTGTCTTGTCCCATCATCTTGTTTGGAAGAAGTTGATTGAGAGGAAGAGGCTTTTCTGTCCAGAGAGGAGACTTCTGCAGAGGAAGTCTGAGCCTACTGTCCTACCTTACCCTGGGGTAGAGACTACATGGACAAGAGATCTGTCTGCATGATCAGGGCTAATAAGTTATTTTGTTAAACTGGACCACTTTGTAGATCTTGATAACACTGGCTGTGGGCTGTGTTTCTGGTGTCGGAGGGCTGGTACATTGGGGCAATGTCTTTAGGAGGACTTGCAACAGCGGTGGATGATTGCTGTTGCTGAGAAGAAATGTGAATTGTTGTGTTGTCCATGCTAATGTGAAGCTGCTTGTGAAATCATTGTCAGCAGAGCACCATCAGTAACCATTGGTAACAGTCACTTGAACTTCTGACCAGGTCCTGTTCAGGCAATAAACATGTTGAGGACTGTTGTTGCTCTCAGTGCCCCTGGAGGGATTGTACTCTTATTTGCCTCTTGGGTAGATGGTGTCAGCAACCTACTCCTCTCATCTTGAGATCTGATTAGTGGAGTTACCTTGTCACCAGGTTTCATGGGACTGAACCATCACTATTAGCTCAAATGTTTGATGCTGTTTCTGTTCGTCATGCTTTGCATTCATTATTGGCTGCCTTGGGACAGACTGAGTTTAACTTCACCTCACTGCTGTGTTTATAGTTCTGAGGGACAGCCTGAGTCTCTGCAAGACACCTTCTTTGAATCTGAAGTACGTTTAAAAGTGTGTTTAATACTTCAAAATTACCTCCCCTTTGGGATTTTGCTTCCAATTCAAGCCTGGGAGATAGCAAAGCTTTGAAGTGGGGTCTGGAAGGGTGGTGTCTGTCTTTCCATCTGTGTCTGGTTAGTGACACTAGAACCTTTTATATCTGCTTTAAGGAAATTTTTTTCAGGTTATTTTTTTTTTTTTTTAACTCTTTCCACAGTTGATTATTCACTTCATTAATTTTATTTGGAATAGGATGGATGTAATTCAGTAGAAATTTGCGTTATGGTTGTTTTTAAAGGTGCAGACATTTTCCAGTAGCAGATTTTCTGGGGATCAGTTGATTCACATCCAGCCATGAGTGGCATTCACTGTAGGTTGATTCTTGTTTATGGAAACAGCTGATTTTGACCAGTTTGGTTATACCAAATGAAATATGTTCATTTTAGGCAACCTAATCTCAAAATGGGAATGGCTTTGTGGTGTGGTAGAGCTGCAGCACACAGGTATTTCCCAGTCTTGGCTGCACTGGTGGGGATTCTCAGCACTGAGCTGAAGTTTTGCTCCAGCACAATACAGTGACTTTTAGAAGCCAAAAAGAAGCTGCTGCAGTAGCAGGGTTAGCAGGAATTGCAGGCTGTTGTGTAGCTTGAGCTTCAGCAACCTGGTATTACTATGCCTTTCCCTCCCCTTTACTGCTCCCGGGCTTGTACTCAGACAGTCCTGTAAAAATGAGGAGGCTAAAGGGAATCTTGTGATTGTTTATTGCTATTATCATCCTACTATGGATATTCACTACATGTATTAGGCTAGTTGCATTAGACGCTCATTACTTGCCAAACTTGCATGTTCAGAAGTTGGTTTTGCTTTCACTTCTGCTTTTCAAATTTCTTTTTGTGAGTGTGGTGGAGACTGTGTGTGTGCTTCTGGGTCACGTGGTACTTTGTCTGTCAGGTTTTCCTTCTGAGTCCTTATCTCTGCATATATATGTATATTGGGTGTTTGTATTTTGAGTGCCCAGGTTGGAAATGGGCTTACCTTGACAGTGTGCATAAGGCATTTGCACCCTGCCTTTCCTCTGCCTGTGTGCATAAGCAAAACAGATGTACCTGATAAACAATTTTCACTTTCTCTCGGTCATTTAAATAAGCCGGAGTTTTTTTCTTTACAGATTTTGCCTTTGCCAGTGTGTTGCTCTCAGGACTGTTTTCTATCCTTGTTCTTTTGTGTGTCTCTTCTGCTTTCACCTTTCTTTGGATATTAATCAAAAGGAACATCCTAGTTTATGACACATTTTGTCAGCCCTTTCCTTCTTTTTCTTAATTTCCTTCCTTTCTTTCTGGTATAACTGTGAACTTTGCTCATCCTGTGGTGGGATGCTTTTATCACAGATGTTCTTGTGAGGTGCTCAAATTGTATAGGAGGAAACTGCATCCTGGACAAATGCTCGATTTCCTGATCTTTTAAGCTCTACCTTGTTTTTTTAAAGGTTAATTTACAAAGTATATATATGTGTGAATATGTTACTTCATCAGTCTGGATTACTTCTCAGACCTGGCAAGTCAAGAGACTTGGCACTGAGAGCATTTTCCCATCTCTGCAACCATATATATATATATGTATATATATATATATAGAGAGAGAGAGAGAGATCTATCTATGTCTATATATATCTATATATTTACTAAATTGTGCAAAAGTATTCTTCTGAAGACTGCAATGTCCTGAGAGAGGCAGATGGCCTGTAAAAAGAAGTACTGCAGAACTCTTTTTACTTTCTTCTGTGCTCCAAGATGTAGTTCTTAGTAGCTCATGGATCTTGACACGCTGATGAGAGCTGTGATGAAGAGGCCCCATGTTCCTCCTCATCTTTCTCATGCTGGAGCAGATTCATTTACCACTCACTGTAGCCTCAGTTCTGTAGCCCTCAGCACTACCCTAGTACATTTTTGGTGTGAACATAAAGATGTCTGTTTTAATTGGAGGCTTAAATTTATCTGTTCTCTGGCATGATAGTTCCACTCTTTCTCCCCCAAGCTGTAGAAATGTTATGTCTTCCACTGAAATCTCAATAAGGAACTACCTACCATCACATTGACCTGAGGGCATAGCATTTGCAATGGGCATGACTTGGGCAATGTTAACACAGTAAATATATGATGCCTCATGGATGAGCCCCAGGGCATAATGTTCCTCCTCAGGCAATGAGCCTTTTCCCATTTTCAAGGCAGATGCATCTGCATCTGTAGACAAAAACACCCCCAGCCTGTAGCCTGAGAAGCAGGGTCCTCAGCCAGCTGAGTGTTGACTCCCACCATCTTGTCAAGAGCTGCAGAGGTGTTATTTTGTTTCTCTTGTTCTGTTCAGGAGGATTTACAGGACCTGCTGTGGAAGAGAAGAATGTTGTCTTTTAACACACAGTCCTCCCCTGAGATAGTATCTTAAGGAACAGCTTGATTTTCTTCATCTTTTTTCCTCATGAGCTGTAAAGGTGTCTTGGACTCTGAACACCTGATTACTTCTTCCAAGAAGGATGTTTACTTTCTTCTGGAAAAGTAAAGGGTGAATTTTGGACCTTCGTGAACTTGAGGAGGGTGGATAGTTTGGCAGTGAGAACTGTAGAAGAATGTCTATTTTTAGCAATGGGGAGCATGATTAGGGAATCACATTGGACCCTAGTCTGAAGAGAAAGTGCATCCTGTTAATGTAAGACATGGGGGCTGAACACGGGGGGTATTGGGATAGAGAGGTTTCCCATTGCTTCTGTGAGGAAGTTTTATTTGCTCAACACCTCAGCTGGTGTTTGGTATTCCTGCAGAGTTGACATTGGTGTGAGTCTGTTGTCATGTACAGGCCTCCTGCCCAAATCAGGATGAGGTCTGATATTTGGTAACATTTTGTGTCCATTGCTTGAACCTGGGACCAACCTCTTCTGCATTTTCTCCTGAGGTGTTTTGTCCCACTCTTATCTATCACCATTTTCATGGGAATGAGAAATATCCCAACCCACACTGCTAGCACTCCTCTGCAGAGTGTTTATTGTTGGAAAGTCGTCTAATTCTCCCTTAAAACTCCCTCTCAGTTTTGTGTCAACACACCAGTTTCTCTCTGGATTTTCTGTTTGGTTGGTTTTCTACTGCTAACCTTTCTCCTAACTTTGGGACTACATTTTTTTTAGTTTTCAGGAGGATATAGGGACCTGCTATGAAGCTGCTGATGTTTTTCCAACTGCTAGCCACAGCCTGGGAGAGGTCAGTAGCATCACTTATCCTCTGCTGAACACTGGGAGTCTCCCTTCCAGTTTCTGCCGTGAACTCAGCTGTTGGTGAAGTACTGAGAGATTATTTGGCCTTTGAGTATTGAGTGGGGCAGAAATGACTTACCAACTTTTTTCTTTAAAATGTGTGGTGAGGTGCAAGGACCAGAACGCAGGGCTGTCAGTGCCACCCAGGTTCAGGAGAACGTGTGGTGGAGCAGTGTGATTCACAATCAAGCATTGTAAAATGCAGCAGAAATCAGTCAGTAACATCTGTTACTGTGCTGTTTTAAAATTAACCTTTGGCATATCCCAGCATTCTGAAAAAAAACCAAAAAAATCAGTGCTGGAATTTTGATGAGGAGACATAGCATTGGGAAAATGTTACAGCAGTCAGGTTTGTCAGTGATGTTCAAATGCTTTTCTCTGTACCATTTGTATTGCTATCTTAATTTTAAATAAATTGCTCCTGTATTATCTAGTCCTGACTACTTTGGATCTAACATGACTACAGGAAAAATGTCTTCAATACAGAGATTCCTTTTGGCCTGTTCTTCCTCTGTTAAAGTAATCATACTTCAAAAAGAATGCATGGGATATGTTCATAGCTTCAGAGTTGATATGAATGTTGAACAGTCATTATAGCAGTGCTGGAAAATTCTTGTGTAAATAAAATGTGGTTTTTTGGTTTTAGTGTGGGTTTTTTAATAAGACTGAAGCCCACAAACCCACAAGACAGGTAGTTGTAGAAGGCTTGGCACCATCTAAACTGTACTGATTTGGATGAGTAATTATGGTATTGACTCTCAGAGAAGAACATGGTTGGTAGGGACTTTATCTTGAAAATTATTTTTAACATGATGAAAAATGCCTCATCTGCCTGTTCCTTTTCCATGTCTATACTATTTGTGTCTTTCATTCATTTTATTAGTAAATGAGAGGGGAGAAAATGGGAATAACATCAGGAAATAGACGAAGGCACAGTAAACAGTTCTATGGGAACAGTAAATAAAGCATCTTCTTGTGATTTTTCTGGGAAATCAAGGAGTAACTGGACCAAAACACTTGTTAGATTTTTTTTTTTTAACTTCTGTATCTGCTGTCATGCTTCCCCTACTCCTCAGAGTTTCTGTTTTTCCCCTCATTTTCTTGGAACAGTTGCTTCATTGAAAGCAAGGCTGAAGCCTACAAAGGAGCCATAGTGAAGGAATAATAAAGGACAGAGACTCCAAATGTTGTTGATCTGGGCTGCATTTTTCTGTGGCGGTTGTGCCTGGTTTGGGATGCGGCTGTGACCCTTCCTGGCAGCGCGCGTTTGCCAGGCTGGAGCGTGCGCGGCCGCTGCCTGCAGCTGTACTGGCACCACTCATTTGCCATGGAGAAATTAATGCAAACATGACACGTAGCTCACCGTTTTCACAGGTGGGATGAGTCTGAGGCATAACCGAGGGGTGTATACTAGAGGATTGTTTAGTGTTTTGCTCGATTATTTATTCTTTGGCTCCCCTCCCCTTCATGCCCTGGTTGCACACAGACTGAGTCTCCCGTTACTGTGGAGTAGCCGGCAGGGAGCTCTGCCCGAAGCTCTCCCTAATCCAGGCATGCACCCCGTTTTGGGGCTGTGTGCATGCGGGCCAGGGGCTGGTGGTTAATCCCAATTCCTGACTGTGGGGCAGTGAGTAAAGCAGTGCTGTGTCTGGGGCAATGTTGTGATATTGATTTGGAACCAGGGCGCAGATACAGCTGCGGTCAGCAGTGGGGCCTCCAAATCCTGCTGTTCTCAGGGATGCACTTCCTGACACTTCCCTCCTCCTGAGGTATGTACGAGGGAGCTTGTGGCTAGTGGATGCATAATTTATGGCCTGCAGATCAAGGTTTGCCAGATTTGCCAGCATGGTATTAGTGAGGACTCTTTTTAGTCGTATCACGGAGGTTGGTTTTCTGTTCCAAGCTTCTCACTGCAAAATGGTATTAAATGGGGAATAAAAATGGAGAGATTTTTTTTAAAACATGAAAGTTTTTAAGCAAAAACCGTAAATCAGTCTACCAACACTAAAAGTTTTTATTCTTTTAATATTAAGGGCTAGAAGTCTATTGTTCTGGGGTTTTTTTGGTGAGCTTTTTAAAAGTAAGTGAGTCTCTTCTGCAAACATCAGACTTGAAGAACTAAGACTTTGAAAGAGGCAGATGATATTGTGAGACTCTGGAGGGAAAAGTATGTTGCTTATAACAGTGTAGAAAGCTCCTTAAAGTATTCCCTCTGCTTCCACATCCCTTTATTCTAGTACATGAAAGAGAAACCTGAGCCAATGCAGGATTACAGAACTAGGTTACAAACCTGAAGCTAGGCTATTTGTAGTTAAAGCATCAGAAATTTATTTTATATGCTTATTTTGGTTTAAAAATTGTATGCATTTGGAAAACTTTGCCTCCCCTCATGAGAGATTTTTCCTTTCAAGTAATTAAAGCAAGACAGTAAGCAGCAGAGACAATGAATTGTAAAATTTCATTGCTGGTTACAACAAGAATTTGAACCTCATCCATCTGTCATAAAAAAAAAAAAAAAAAGGCCTTTCAATAAGCAGATGGTCTTGTAACTAAAACAGATCTGAATTCTGGCAGACGGTGAGAAATGTGCACTGTGAGAACAGGGGAAACACTGCACTGGGAACTGTTCATTTTGGTGGAATGCTCCAGCCATGAATACCTTTGCTCTTGCTGCCGTGCATCAGAGGGCAAACTCAGTAACTTCCATTCCAGCACAGCTTGTCTGCTCTTTTTCTGAACAGTGCCTTTTCCTAATAGGTATTTATGAGCAACTTAGGTGCACTTTGTCAGTGTCAAAAACAAGGGCTTTTGTATAGAAAGCATTTAATTGTAAGTGGAAATCATGGATTAGCACTGCAAGAACCTCCTTCAAAATAAAACTCTGTATTTACAGTGGTGTGGTTATGCACAAGCATTTGGTCTTATGGGTGTTCTCTAGCAAGATTCTTAAATTAGCAACTCAATTAATAAATAATGCCAGCTCTCTCTCTTTTAATGGTACTTTGAATGACAACAAAAAGCATCCCCAAACTTGCTAGAGGCTTCTTTCTGCCTATTACCCTTCTTTGTGTTTTACGTAGGTGAAGTTGTAGCTATATAACTTCATTCAGGATTCATTCTCTCTAGGAATCCCTGAGTTACTTGATCAGCTTCATCAGATTCACTGGCTGCAGTGGATAAGTAAACTCAGTCCTGCTTGCATGTGTGCCACTGATAATTGAAATTCCTAGAGGCTGTGTGTGCCTCTTGCATGAGGTTTGGAGCTCAGTAGCCCAGCACACTATTGAAAGCATTTTTGTCATGACTGACTGTTCACTCAAAATCACACTGAGCCTTCTCTCAGGCAGCAGAAATGCCCTCTGGAGTTATTGTAGCCTCTTCATTGACAGTTAGCAGTTTTTTCAGTAGTACATTTCAGTGGTAAATTCTCTCAGTTGAAAAATATAGTAGCTACTTCAACACATCCACATTTATAGTAGGAAAATCATTATTTCGGCCTAGTCTTTGGTCCATGCTGTGTTTAAAAACAGAACAGAAATCTGCAGACAAGATTTTGGTAACTGCACAATTGCTATCTCCTTATGTCCAAAAAATGCAGGAAGATGATAATGAACAGTAAAGTCACTAGCATCATGTGGAGTCTTTGAAGGGAGCCTCCTTTATGCAGTGCAGCGATGGTTTGTGCTGCTGACTGCAGCAGAAAGCAGGGGAATATTATGGGCGGTCCCTTGGGATGAGTTTTATGCCAGAGATGCAGCACTTGCCATGCAAATAGAAGAAAAGCAAAAAAAAAGAAACCTTTTTCATGATTGACGAATATGTTGTCTGGTTGAAGGGAGCCATCCTCCATCTTCACATCTGTTTTGGTTGTACTTCCTTTTAGTGTTGTTCTGTCCCTTGCATGCATGCAACATGAATTAAAAAAATGTTGATAGGCACAGCAAATAGCTTTAAAACTGCCCCAAGGAAAGGAATACAGCTGCCCAACCTGGTAACTCTCTCTTCTGTATATTTAACCAAATGATCTAGAGCAGAAGAACCTCGAAATGGTGCTGTGTGCATAGGAAGGCTTCTTTCAGAGCCCACCAGTCTTTTTTTTTTTTTTATACCCAGGGACCTGAGAACAGTCATAGCTCCTGCAGTCTTCATCCTCATCCGTATCCAACATTATACTTATGGGAACCTGAAAGTAGGTGAGCTTTTACTCTCACTAAAATACATGCATAAAAGATGTGAATATTGGTGTGTGGGCTTTCCTCACGAAGCACTGGTGATACAGTTCCATGGCTATTGTATCGATGTGCTTTAAAAATAATTCCTTTTGATGCATGTCATTACATTTCAGTGACCCACAGACTGAAGTATCCTTAGCTTGAGAAGTAAAATATTAGAAGAGTTTCAATTTCAAATCTAATCTCTGTCTTACAGCAGAATTTGAACTGTAACATCTCACCTTGGGAGAGTTGGTGAAGTTGTGGCTAGAGGGTCTCCCTTGGTGCTGTACTGAAGGTACATCCTTTGGCATCAATAACTGTTTGGTGGAGCAGTGGTACTGTTTGGTTTTGTTTGTTGTGACCATTGGGGCACTGCCTGGATCAAGAGACCACCCTGTCCCAACCCTTGGGTGTGTACATCCTAATGCAGAGCCCTGAAGGTAAGTGGGAGAGGGGAGTCCCTGTCCCAGAGCACTTGGTTCCCCATAGCATACTCCACAAGGATGGGGATACGTGCTTGGGATCCCCTAACGATGGGAAGGAGTTGTATCCATGGATACAATGGGATCTAGTGCAAGGTGTCCCTGCCCGTGGAAGCAGGGTTTGGAATGAAATGATCTTTAATGTCCCTCCCAATCCAAACCATTCTATGATTTTCTGCACAGCTCTTAAGTTTAGTAGCTAAAAGAACGAGACAATGCCCTGTTTCTCCAGCTGCTGTTAGCTATAGCCATGCACATGAATGAAATGTCACAGCACATGCAGCCATCAAAAGCACAGTCACCTGCTCTGGCTGCAGTGGGGCCCAGCTGCCCACTTTCTTTTGTCTGTGTTGGGACCTGGATGCAGAAACCTGAATTTCAGGGGCTTCATTTTCCAGTTGAAACCCACACCAGTTCCTGGTGTGGCCTGTCCCTCAGTGATATACCTTGTTTCGTGTCAAAGGGAAAGCTTAAACTTAAGGTTTTCTTCTTATTTTGGTGAAATGCCATCTTGGAGGGTTCCTGAGCTAGTATGCACTGCTATGTGACACAGGTACCAAATAAAATCAATAAAAATTGAAGAGCTCTGGGTGTAGTGTTGAGGCAGAGTGTGGCATGAGTATGTTAACATATACTCAGTTTTCCTTATTGTCTGTTTTATTGCTTCATATTTGCTTTTGTTTAAATATTTAGCCCTATTTAAAATTAATTTTGCTCCTCTTTGGGTGCTTGTATATGTTGAGCTGCTGTGGTGTTCCTCATGGCAATTTCTTGGGGTTTTTTTAGTAAGCAGAAGTGTTGCAGCTGTCCAGGTTAGTCATCACTGCTGCAGCGCTATCCTCAGATGTGTAATGCACGTTGGGTTTCGTTGAGGACAAGATAATCAGCAAAGTTTTTCTGCCAGAGTAGAACAGCTTCCCTCCCTCTCCTTTGACTTCTCTGCTAGCAAATCCCATCAAACTGCTGTTGGCAGTGGCAGGACTGTAGGGTATGAGGGCAGCTGGGCCCATAGCGCTGCTGCGGGGTGCAGAGGAACCCCAGACAGGATGTGTAGAGCTGGACCCTGATCCTTTAGTCACATCTCTGGTATGCCCTGGTAGTGCCTACGCTGAGCAGTGAAGCTACAGGATCCAGAGCATGTGGATGCTGGGATTTGAAAGTTTACCTCTAGTTTTCTGTCAATCCAGTGTAAACATTACTGTAAGAAGCTGTTTTATTTCCATACAGCTCTGGGAGTTCCTTCAGATTGCATTTCAGTGTTGTATTTTTTGTGGTCAGTGAGAAAGTTCTGACAAACACAGCACAATTTTATTCAGGTCTGCTAATGGATGCAAGAAGAAAATTAATTTTTCCATTCTGTGCATGTCTCAGAATCTTCATTCCCAGACCTATTTATCAGAGTTTGAACCAGCTCCCTGGCTGTTGTCATTCACACCTCTCAAGAGTGCATTTGTCAGGCAACTGTTGATGCAGTAATTTATTGAAAATTTTAGTGGAAAAATTAGGTTTGGAGGGAACATCAGGCTTGAGATAGAAGTAGTAAAGTAGATCTATCTTGAGATAGAAGTAGTAAAGGAAGTAAGAATTAGAAATTCACAGGCATTTTTGCTGTCATAAATTTCTGTGAAATTCTTGAAGGAAAATGAGTTCTAGGTCACTTTTAGATGTGAAGGGATTTTTCCTTTCGTAAAAGGAGAAATTTGAAACATTTTGAAAATCTGTAAATAGGCATCAATAAAATCAGTGTCTGAGGACCACAGCCCCTGAAGAACCTCATCTCTCATTTAATTTCTCCATAAGATGTTAGTTTATAGGTCTTATATCTGTATATTATATTTTCTTGAGATCTTATTATGCATTATTTATATATACATACTTACATTTAAGATATTTCTGTGTTACAGGGTCTTTGATGCATCCAAGAGCAATTCTTAGCTACTAAGTAAATAGTATGGTGAATATTTTTCAGAATGTGGTGTTCCTTAGAAATTTTATGTCTTTAGTATGTTGTATATAGATATCTTTTTAGTAAGTATTCAGTGTAAGTTAAATTATAGAACAAGATCCTGCATTAGCAAGCTAAAATTCTGCAGGCCCATTCTTTGCTAAGCCGCAGCCTGTCACAGAAAAGGCAATTGAAAGGGAGAAAAGAAACTGTGCTTTTCTTACAGCAAAGGACTAAGACTATCCCACACTGGTCTGGGGAACAGTGTAGCCATGAGGAAAAGGGTGATAAATTCAGCTGACTTTAATTTGCCAGAAGTCATCCTGTCCTCTCCTTTAATATTAGCTGTTGGAGAGCTGTGATTAAGTGTTCTTCCTCCTGATAAGAGCTCACTGAGAAGTGGCTGACAGGTAGAAACAGCAGCCAAACTGCTGCATGTTTTAGAAGGTGTTTGCTGATGCCCGGCATCTCTTGTCAGCACTGCTGATAAGCGCTAATGCAAAGAGCCACCCAGGATTTGTCTGGCAGTCCGGGGAAGGGCTGGATGAATTGTGCTATGCACAATGTGCTAATTGCCACAAATTGGCTACTCTTAGTTGGGAATGACAGGGTGACAGTCTAGTTGTTGTATAGTTAGCTTGTACCAGTTTTATTCTGAGAACAGGCATTTAGAATCTTTTGGTACATTGGCAGCAAAGGGAATTTTTGTTAACCTCAGAAATACTGTTGATTAACTATAGTATAAAATTCAAAGCAATTTTATTTAAAACTAATGGAAATGTGCAAGAAAAAGTTCTGGATTACAATATGAAGAACTTTTTATATTCTTGAAGTATTTAAAAATATTTTAGGAAATATTTAATTTTCCTTTTAGAGACCATGTATAGTTAGAAATTCCTCCTATCCAAAAAGGAGCTGGCCTTCAAAAGCTGACAATAGTGTTCATTTACATCCCCTCAGACATGGGTGGGATATTTTCTTTCTTCTCAGAAGGCAGTCTGTTAGTTTTTCATTTACACCCTCCCCCATCAACATTAAAATACTGTTAGAACAGTTCAAGCCCACAAGATGGGGGTGTAAGGAATCATATACAGAAATGGGGAGGAGAGTGAATGTGTGTGTGCTCTCTGTGAAAGTATTTAGGAGAATGAAATCCTTCTGTTTAAGGGGGCAGCTGGGGCACTGTTCCTCTGTCCTTGGAGTGGCTGGAGGTGCTGGGGCTTCCCTGGCATGGAGGTTACCCCCGTGGCACCTGCTGCTCTGTACCAGTCCCTGCTGCATGGTGGTGGCACTGGTGTGGTTCCACCCAGCAGCTGCCACCAGGAGCGATCGTAGGGACCCATCGGACTTCAACAACACTCAGCTTTAGGCTGTAGGGTCAACAGAGTGGGTGTTTCTGAATATCCTTTCTTCTTGTGGTCAGGAACCACAAGACACTTCCAACACTATGCAGAGAGGTGGGAGTGGGGAAAGGAGACCTGTTCACTGCTCCTGTTACAGCATATATAAGCATCCTGGCACAATAAGGACTACTTCTGCTTGTCCCAAGCTAAAGACACGTAAGAAATGCAGATTGATGCTAGTATCTGCTTGTCCTTTCCCAGCCAATTTGTGATTTAGATCCAAGAAGCCTGCTGGGTACATTCATTTCTCTTTGAAATACAAAGCTGTTACCTTTCTTCCTTCGTCCAGCTGCAATTCAGAAGGAATGAGGGAGGTACACAGGCACAGGAGTTGTGAACATGGACGTGAGGGCAAGAATGTTTCATGGTATTATTCTGTGCTATAGTACAGCAAATAATAAAGTGCTCTGCAGTCATAACACCACATGGTTGCTATCCTGGGGAAATTGGCAAACACTGAGAGAAGGAACAGTATTAAGAGAAAACAGTATGTTGGCATGTTTGGTTTCTGTCCAAGAGCCCCAGAAAGTGAGGAGAGTGAATAAACAGAAGCAAGAAGACACTGTATAGTCAAATTGTGTTAAATTGCCTTGTCAATTGAAAGAAGGTGAATGGAGAGGGCAGGATGTTCAGAGGCATTTGAACAGCACCTAAGGCAGGAAACAAAGAAAGATGCCTTGCAATTGAAGGGGTATTGGGATCTTTTTGTTTGTTTTATTTTGTTGTAGTTATTTTTTCTAATTTTTTTCAGTCTATTATATTCCCATTGGTAGAATCCTAGATTGCTCTTTCATCTAGCAAAAGTGATGGTTATTGTAATGGTCACTGTAATACTGGGTGAAGCGTGAGAGGAATGAGAGAACAGTCTGAAGGAAAAAGCAGGTTTATTCTGATTGAGAAAATTGATGGATTGCTAACTTCATGAAGCAGAGCTGCATGGACTTATTTACTTAGTCTTTTTTTTTTCTTTGTTTTTCCTACGCTTTTTAAAAGAGGAGTGTTAAATGTCAGGAAATAATTGTTAGATAATCCTTGAAGAATCATGCTCTTTAGAGTTATTTAACTTTATAGATTTCATCTGGTTTAAATCACAATGAATTCTTAGGTGAGTCCATAAAAGTACTTTTAGAGTTATCCCTGATTTTACAATTTACTTAGTAAAGTTTTCCTTAATACAGACTTTCTTTTGCAGTTTTCCACCAGGGTTCAACATAAGTAACACACAAACATCAGAGATACACTCTCTTAGAATAAACCTTTTTATCAGCATTCTTGGCTGTTTAGTTCTGAATTAACCATTTGTGGCCTTTTCTTGCAAGCACTGCTGGGCTTGCTGAGTCTCTGTGGTCTCAGTAGTTGTGGCACTCCTTTCAGGAGCAGGGAGTTGCCCTGTGGGCTGTGATCTGAGCTTCTGCACATCTTCCTGTTCTCCATGGGCCACAGAGAAAACAGAACTGCTCTTATTTCTACAAAGGGGCTCATACACCTCTTGGCTCTGTGCTCGGTGTCTGTGATTGCCATGTGCATGTGGATTCAGTGCCCAAGCCAGGATTTAGAGGTGTTGTTGGCCAAATATTTTTGAGTTGGGTTTCTATCTGGTATCTGGGTTTTCTTGCCCTTCCTAGAAGCTACAGAAGTTCTCAGCACCAGAGGAGATGCTCAGTGGGACAGTCAGAACTTGGAGGTTGTACAGAGTGCCCTGGTTTTTGGTGGAGATGTGATATTTCTTACCCATGTGGTCATAAAATTTGGACTTCAGAGGGAATTTGCTTCTCTTCTTCTAGTCAAGTATGCTGGTACTCATCCATGTACTGAGACTCTGGTCACAGGTTGTTAGTTCTCCATCATGTTGTGGCATCACTGCTATCTTTGTAATACCGGCATTCCACCCGTAGGACAAACATTTTTGATGTATCTTAAAAGAGTCATTGGGCTTGAAGTGGGCTTGAGGGAGACATGTAATGTTTAATGAAATGCAGGAGTTGGGACTAGGTGATGTATTAGTCCTTCCTGGCCTCAATCTCGATGAAATAGTAGATCTGTTTTGCTGAGGGCTTGACTTTGAGGACTGACATAGCGCTGTGCCCTGCAGAAGATATGACATACTTTGGAGGCATTTTCCAGGCTAGCTAGCAGGAAGGAATAATTTCCAGTTGCAGAAATCATTAGAGGCCTTCAGTGGTCTTCACAGACTGCTAAAGAAGGTGGAATAAAATGGGACTTGTCCTTTTATTGTAGCTGCTGAAAGACTGCCAGGAAGATTCCTGAAATGAAATGTAACCCCTCCCATCCATCTCTTATGCAGTTTTAACTTGTAGATTCATGTTGTCAGAGCTGTACATCACTTAATTTTTGATGAAATTATTTGCTTCTGTTACATTATACATTATATTATAATACATTATATTTGTGTATTTTAAAAGATTTTGGAGGGTTCAACATTGTTGTACTTTGATCAGAGGCCAGAAGTTATTAATGGCTACTTGCTGGTATTTTGCTATAAAACTAACACATAGGGAAATTAATAATTTTCATGTCTGAAATTTCACATTAGTTTGCTAAATATGACATTAGCAATGAAGTGCAGGTTCACTGCAATGTCCTTGAAAGTACAGTAGAGAGTAACTTGCTTCAGAACAAAACCTGTATGAAGTGAGTCTGAGTGAAAGGAAGTGTAAGCCTTCTCTACTCTTTCTAATGTACTAGGTGATGATATATTCTGTGTTCTGGATAGCTGGTAGGAGCGCCAAACTCCTGTTCTAATAATTTCCACACAAAAACCAGGTTTCCTCAGTTGGTACAAAAATTCAGGTTTAGGTTATGTTGCCTACTGTCAAACAGACCTTAAGTTTGGTAATTAACAGTGGTTTAAAACACTTTTTCTCTCAGTGCTGTTTCAAAAAGACACAATTTTGCGATGCCATTTGGATTTTTTACTGGTTTTCTTGAAAAAGGTTATATTCATGTCTCATTATAAAAAGAAAATAATTCTGAATGGATCTTTCTGTGCAACTAAAGTTACCTCAAGCTATACAAAAATTCCTATTTCCACATTAAAGAAAAATCCCAGAGAAGTGCAGATCACCAGAAAGAAGCACTGAATTTTCTAGGCTCACTTTATTCTGTCTGCTGAAGTTGAATAACTGCTTCAGGCAACTCCAGATTTTAGTGGAATTGAAGACTCAGTCTCAGTATGCAGGAACTTTGGAGTTTTTTGACCTCCAAGTGTTGCATTCTTTGAATGAAGACAACAAAAAATGTTGCAGGCTTTCCTGGTTTTGTTCTTTCCCTTCTTCCCCTTCTTGATCTCTGCTGTTCCCAGATGCATGAGAAAGAATGTGCTCCTCTGCTCCTCTGCTGGTTACCACAGACTTGAACCATGGACCATCCCATGGGACCCGTGGAGGGAGAGGTGGTGGTGGAGCCCACTTTTACTCCGGTGTGAAGGGGTCCCAAAGTCACCAGGGAGTGTGGTGTCACCTGCAGGTGGCTATTGGCTGCTGGCTGTGATGGGGATTTTGAAATGCTTTGACTGAGTTCTGGTAGATACTGAGATTTTAGCCAGTTGCCTTATGTTGCTACCTACAGCTTCATCTCCAAGTCTTGAGATTGTGGGAGACGCAGCATTAGTTCTACAAGTGCCAATAATTCCTTGCCTTTGTCATTATTACTGAAAAATGTGAGTATGTGAAGATCAAATAAAGTCCCCTATGAATTTCCTTTGCTAAGCCCCACCTTTTTCTTGTGTCATGATTTTTTTTGCCAATGCTGAAACTTGGGAGCACTGTTTAAAATCAGTGAGCAGCATAAACATGCTCTTGTTATGTGTTTATTTTGTAACTTGGGGACCTGACTCCTTTAATTTTCAGTGAATAAAAAAGCTTTATATGATGAAACTGCATATGCTGAACTGATTTTTCTCACTTGGTGGCAAACTATTTTTGTTCCTTCTCGTGGTTGTGACTCTATCAGACTGTTAGAAAGCAGCTGAGGTGTGCAGGAAAATGTCCATTTTGTATTAGGTTCATAACTCTGCTTATAAATGTTCTAGTCCAGATGCTATAAAAGAATGTAAATAGAAAATAGAATCTGTATGAAGTGTATTATTATGCAAAGAATAGACTAATCTACATCAGTTTTGTACTCTTGCATCCTGTACATGCCAAATCTCAAGGTAAATATTTTGAGGTCTGATCATAATTTTGTTCACAGTCTCAAAATCCATCTGCAGTTTTAACTTGAACTGAAAGGATTTTTTCCCCAAAGACAGTTTCACTTACAATTTTTATCATATGACAAAGAAATTACCATCCACCTAGTAAGTCTGGAGAGAAACTAGGTGAATCAATTTGCTGAAAATTGCTTTGGAAATTACTGTAACTACAATGTGAATGTTGTGCAGTTATTGGAACTTTCAGTGATCCTGATAATTGATTATATTTTGATAAAGGGAATCTACTACACTAAAATGGTTTAAAAAATTTTATATGTGTACTTTATGTGAAATTGTATCAGTCTTGTCATTACTTCTTGTTGACTAATCTCTTCTTAACTGAGGTACTGTGAAGAAGACTAAGAAGCATGGCTGTATGATACAGTGAAAAGGACACTGCTGTTGATGTGTCTACAAGTGAAATGGGAAAGCATTTACCTGTGTTTTCCTTTTCTACCTTTTGTATCTTAAATGCATTGGTGGGGGCAAACATAATGCATGCTCTGTCTTTGCTGGGGCATGGTCAGCTTCTGGTTAGCCAAATTTCACTCTGATGTGCAGTGACAGGAGTTCACCATTCGATCTGTCAGTCTTCTTACCCAGAGCTGATCTTGACCTGATTTCTCTGTGCAATCAATTCATATAAAACCAGATGCCAACAATCTGTATTAACTGTGAATTAAGTTCTTATCAAAATTAATTGCCCCAATTTGGGGTGAAACAAACAGCCTATGTCTCTTGTTCCAAAAAATATACCATCTGTCTGATAAAGCTGCTTATCCAGAAGTGTCACTAAAAATGTCTACAAAGCAGCAAATAGTTGGCCTTAGGAATAAAAAACTCAAACCCTCTTGCTGTTACTTCTGAAAATTATGCTGATTGATATGGTGATTTGTTGTCCAGAACTCCTGAAGATGAGTTGTGTGTGTGAGATTGTTTATGGGGTAGGATTCCTTTTCCTGAGGGTATGAGGAGGACTGCATTATGGGCCATGTGTGTGCACTGTACTCTTACTCCTTTTGCATTCCAGCAACACTAACTTTTATAACCATAAAAAACAATTATCCCGAAGACATGCCTGGTACTGTTGTGGGAGCAATTCTGGAGCAAAAGACTATAATATAACTGAATGAAGAGCTCAGGTGGTTTCTCTTTAAATTGCAGGGCAGGTCATGTTCAAAAAAGAACTATTAAATGAGGGGTGAAAATACATTGGAGTAGAGCCTAGATTCTATAAGTAACTTGTTGAGGACTATAACCTGGTTTCCTGAATGAGTATTAATCCAAATCGTGTATAGCAGATATGGTGGTGAGTAATAGTAATTAAGCTAAGGATCAGGAGTCCAATTTTCATCATGTTTCTAGGAAATATAACACCTAGTGTTGCATAGCAACAGTTGAAGGTATAGCAATATTTGCACTTGAAAATGTTTAGTGCTTTGGGAAGCATTAGGTGGCTGATGAGGTAGATACTGATAAAAAGGTATTATTCTCTCTTAGGGTACTGGTTTAAATTCAGTCTTGGTTTTACTGGTTGAAGAACATTAACATCCAAATAACTAGCTAGATGTCTGCAAAATGAGTTATTGGTCTCAGTCCAGTTCTCAGAGCTCCCATATTCACATTTCAAAACCATTTCTGTCATTGGCAATGTTGTTGGTGTGCTCTGAAGGCAAATCACATACAAACAGCTATGGAGGCAGGTACAGATCTCTGCTTCAGAGCACTCCTGCCTGATTGCAGAGGGCTTCTGGCTCTGGTCCTTCTGCCAGATAGAGGAGTTTCTACTCTTTGTAGCTCATGACTTTACTCTGCAGCTGTGTGGTGAACTTGAGAGCACATTATTTACATTTCGTAAGATCCTGGTATTTTCCTTGTATTTTGTGTTAACTGTGTTTTGAATAAAAGACGCTGCCTAGAATATTTTTCATCTTTTGAGATACTCCTAAAATATTTTACACTGAAGTTTTTCAAAATGAAATGTGAGTTCCCATTGAAGGTAAGAGTTTTCCAGAAATCTACAATCTCTCTCAAACCATCTGTTTTCAGAAGGTATGTGTTCTTCTGACCTGGCACACCTAGAAATAGTTGGTCTGAAAAAAACATGAAACCATCAGAAGATGCAGAGGAGTTAAGCTGCTGGAATGACATTACAAGAATTTCGAGTGCCCTCAATGCAATTTGGTACAAATTTGTTCTTACATTAGCTGTTTATGATTTAAAATTTAGCAGCTTTTTGTCAGAAGAGCTTGTCAGATGCTCAATATGACCTGAACGTGTTGTGGCCAGGCTAAAGGGTGTCATAAAGTAACAATGAGCAAAAGGCATAAAAACTGGCAGCTAACAGCATATGAGAGTCATAGGAATGCTCGCTACATTTTTTGTAAATACCTAGTTTTATGTCTTTTACTAGTATTTAATATACTTTAAAGGAAGTATGTGTAGTAGATAATCTCCAGGGTAAAGTGTGGAAGGGCTCGAAGATGTCCTTTAACCACGTGAAGATTTCACTCAATGCCAGTGCTGACTCTTCATTTTCTTAACTGCCTGATGTAATTTTGGTAATGAGCTCCATGAAAACACTTATAAAAAGAGAGAGGTCCATATTTAGGATCTACTACTTCTTAAATAATCACCTGCGAAAGTATTCTATCATTGACTGCAGTTCATTGCTTTAATATAGGAGACCTCAAGACATACGTAAATTAAATTAAGGACAGATTTACAGGACACCTTAAACTACTTTGTTCCATAAAAATACATCTGGTAATCTTAGAGTAATTTTAAAATGTTGTAGCCATTTCTGGGTAAAAAGATTCATGACTATTCTGTTTATGTTGCTTTTCCTAAAGGTGAGAAATGACACCTAATGTCATTTCACTCATATGGTAGTAGCAAGGATGAGGAAAGGTGTTTATTAGTGAGGTCAGTCATAATAGAAAAGTAAATAAAGGACAACAAAACCCACTGGACTCCTGTCATGAGGCTAATTCTTGTGAAATTTGGAGTTTTGACAGTCTTTGGTAGAAAACTATTCACCCTTCTTGAGCTTACCTGTATTATCTGAACGCAATGCCAGCATGATGAGAAGTCTGGAGGTTTCTGCCTGCTCATATGGGAAGGTGAAGAGTAACATTCCTTACGAAAATCTGGGAACATCACAGCAGATTTTAAAATACATGAGTGATTGTGAGCTTCATAATATTTTATGGTACTTCGAACCTAAACAACTTATGTATTCACAAATACTTGATTTTTTTTCCAGAGCTTATAATACCTTCTTTTTCCTTTTGACCATACAGCTTCTTATGGTGCCTTCTTATGGTTTTAAATATTCCTTCATCTGTCTATTCACTGTGAGTTGAGGCAGTCTTCAGCTGTGATTTTTGATTAAGAGGGAAGTGATGCCTAAAAAGGAATTTTATTGAATGTGGGAAATTATTTCCCATCCAAAGCTCATGTGCTTTTTCCTGTGGGTGAATTTTGTGTTTAATCTAAGAGGCTGTGGAATTTTCTATTACCTTGGTGACACTTAACTCTCAGGATCTGGTTCAGTTTACCTTTTTATGTCAGGACCAGTCACATGAAAACTGGAAATGGAAGGGAATATACCCTATATGCACAGTTAGAGCCACCGTCAGCATGTGAATGCTGAAAGGAGTATGTCTTATTTACAAGTCCCTGTTTTTCTTTAGATATATTAAGCTCTGCAACTTTGGCCTTAGTGGGAATTCTGTATACCCCATATATTGAGAAAACGAGTGATGTTCACATAGATTCTTAAATACAATGTTGATTTAAGTGCTTCTTTTAGGCACCTTTGGGCCTGACTTCTAAGAAAACTAGATCCAAAAAGAAACTGAGTATTCTGTATTCAAGTATCATGTATACAAAGCAGGTAAGTTAGTGCACCAATTATTTTTTTGTTTTTACCTTGGCTGCAGAAATCTGCTACTGTTTCTTGACATTTGCAATAAAAAATTGGTAGAAATGTATGCAGAAACTTTAAGAGATTCATAAAACACTGTTTCTTGGTTGCTACTGTATTTCACTTGTGTTTTCATGAAGTGCCCTAACTTTGAATTAATTTTTGTATGAAGCTCTTTTAAGGTAACATTTTAATATGTTTTCACCTTTTTCAATCAATTTTGTAGCAGTATTTTTGTTTGCTGAAGTTCTACCAGGTCTACTCTTGTGGCTTTATATGCATAAACTTAACTTGCCTTTTATATAAAACTCAAAATTTTATATATGTAAACTTAATGCAAGTTCTGTAATTTGCAAGGAGAATTTGGTTGTGCCTCACTGTAGGTGGCTTACCCAAAAGGCCTAGTAGTTAAATATATAACTATGACTTTTTGCGTTTATAGAGTGAAAGGAAGATGATATTTTCAATGGAACATATAATTTAGCTATTTCTAAAAAATAAACAAAAAATATCCCCCACCACTCTTCTCAGGGTATTAATCCTATTTGTGACCTTTAGCATAGATTTAATATTTCTCTTTCATTAGTTTATTTGATATATTAAAAAAACAAACAAACCAGGTAAAAAGCAGTGATAGCTGTACCTTTTTAATTTTCCTTGAATTTTCATAATACTCTATCACAGAAAAGATAGTCTGTTTCTTTTGCTTTGAAATATGTGCACATGTTTTTGGAAGATTCTACGTTAAATGTACATATTTTAGATGAAAACTACACTTCACCTGTTTGGTTATGCAGACTGCATATATAATTGAAATGCTGCTCTCAGAACATTCATAAGATAGGATATGATGGTTTTGGTGTAGAACCAAATAACAAAACCCAGTAGGAATTTCTGTGTAATTTGGTTGATCTTTAGCTAGTTATACAGATTATCTTTCATTAAGATCTTGTAAATGAAAGACATAAAGACTTTGCTAAGCTATGTCCAGTATTTTAGGGCCCAGCACTACAAAAGTGGCAGGGAGCTTTGGTGTTCTGCATTTCCATTGTGAACCAAGGAGTGTGTGGGGCAGGAGCGGAGCATTTTTAATTCTATGCATATGAAGATTTCTGTACAAAACACACTGGTGAAGGCATTTGGACATAATCTGAAATATTCCTGACTTGATATATCTGTTGATACTTCATATCATTAGATGTTTTCTTGAACCATTGAAGTGACTGAAGTGCACATTAGGGAAAGGCTTTGAAAGAGAGATTTAGGACCCAAAATACACTCTCAGGAGCGTTTGGTTGTGTTTCTCAGCATAGTCTACCTGTCTTCTTGAGGAACTGCCTGCCATCAGTTCAGTGGCTGCAGCTGTGGTGTTTGTGTGTCTGTAGCTGTGGTGTTTGTGTGTCTGTATGTATGTACATATGAGAATGTTACTGTGAAGGTTTAGTTTGGATTGTGCTTCTAAGAACATCTTCCTCTAAATGAGCTGGGTGTGTTCAGCACTGTATGCTGTGTGTGATTTTTGGTCTTGCCCTTCTCCAAAGGACCACAAAAGAGCGAAGATAACAAAAGAAGCCTCACTTTGCAGTCTATGGGATTCTACAGTTTGTTCTGCCAGGTTGCTGGGGGTGCAAGAGCACATCAAGTAGCATGTGATGCTACTGCATAGTGATTTGGATCTGCATTGCCCTCTGGCAGCTGGGCTGTGCTCTTTGTCCACTCCTGGAAGTAGGTGCCTGTTTCCAAACATTGGTACTGTATAAACGGCAACATGTGGGAGTGTCAGGCTGTGAGAGGATGGAGGGCTGCAAGTGAAAAAATTAGCAGACACAGAGAAATATACATGTATTAAAAATATGTAGAGGAAGTAGCTTCCTGCTCCTGGGTAGGTGCTGGGAATGGTTGTCACCAACAGGAGATGATGGTAACGAGGGTGGTTGGGCCATTGCTAACCCAGGCGTGCTGAAGTGCTTTGGCCTGAATATACTGACATTTACAGGCTGCACACATGATCTTGTGATGTCTATATTTCTTCTAATCCTGTCCTTCAGCTTGAGGTTCTTCATGTGGCTCACACTTCTATGGCTCCTTGCAATGACTGTCCTGGTTGTGGTTGGCTGCAAAGCAGTGGTTTGGCTGGATCATGTGGCTGGCAAGCTCTGCTTAACTTGCTCTGACTTTCTCTCCTTTGCTCTTCTCTACTTGGCACAGTCCTTGCTCTCTCCTCAGGTGTGACTACACAGCTGGTGCTTTTGGGCAGATTTTCTGCCTAAACCTCCTGGTTTTCAAACCAGAAAAGAAAATCAAGAGAGAAAAAATGGGAAAAAAATTATGGTTAGTAAAATGGTATCAGAGTTTTAAGGTGAATTACTATTTCTGTAGACACCATCAGAACAAAGTTGTTGTTTGACCAGAGGCAGGACTCATCCCACCCACTGAAGAAGCAGGGCAGAAGCAGCTGATGTGGTGCAGAGGCCAATGGCTTTGTCATTTGACCTCTGCCAGCAGCTGCTGACTTCAAATGAGTATTGTTATTACCAGACGTTGCAAATAATTAACTGTATATAAACAACTTCTTGTGGGATTCATAGGAGCATCTGTTCTATTTAAGAGCACTGCAAGTATAGGAGGAGGTATGGGAATGGGAGAGGGAGACAGTGTGATCCAGGAAACTGCTCATTGACTCCTTAAGTTGATCAAAAACTCCTCTCATTGTGTACCTCTGGAGAGCACTGTGAGACTTCCTTCTTTTATACTTCATTTTGCATATTGGTGGACAGCTAATCACATCATACAATGTGAGAAAATTAGAAACTTTTAGCACCCTCTTCAGACACGTAAAAAAAATCAATAAAAGCGCATGAAGATGCATTCTGTGGAAGCATAGGTAGGTCATGCATGAGTTGCTATCCATCCCAAAGGATTTAATTTTCCAGGGGTGGAAAGAACAAGCTTGAATTTGGAAAGACACTGATCAGTTGTCATGTTTATGCCTAGTTTTCTGCTTTACTATGTCTGCAGTGTTTTCTTCTGCTTAAAGATGGGCTGAAAAGACTTTCTGGAGGAAAAAAAAGACCTATATTGTCTAAAGTAGAGATGTTTGAACAATTTTTGGGGAAGGGTGGTCCTGTAGGTGGCTTTTTCATTTCTGTTTTGCTTTTACAATGGGAGATCCATGGTGGAGGTGGAGCTCAGGGTTGTTTTTGGAGGAACCACTGACAGTCATGGGTAGAGGAGGCAGAGCACCAGGGCAGTCCCTGCTGGTGGCTCTGGAGCAGCTGCTCATGTTGGCTCTGCTGGGGGAATGGAGCTGGTTATGTGCAAACCCAGCAGTGTCCTAGAAGCACAGGACTGTGACTTAAATTGGATAGCATTTCCATGGAGAAAGGTGAAGATGAACCATCTCAAATGAGATTTGGCACTCCTTAATGTCTTTTAGACGTGGCAGCACAATACTGTTTAATTTGCAGATGAAAGGCCAGCTACTCTCTTCAGTCTAAAACTGAGTTTCTGCAGACGCTAGCTGTCGTTGTGATCACAGAACAAATTGCTTAATTTACTAACTCAGAGATGTCTGCCTGGTGCTGGAGTTTTGTCTTTTTGTTTCTTTAATCCTTTGTGTTCAAGGCTGTGAATAAAAGCGCAGCACATCCTACAGCTGCAGGGCCAAGGCACCACTGATAATTGTTTCCAGCACTTCGCACACAAAACGATTGCTTTTCTTCGGGATGTTGTTTGCCTGTGACTTGAAAATCATCAGAACCCTCATTTAGAAACTGATGGTCTTTCATTTCACCCTAATACACATGCTATCTTTTTAAATGGCTTGTATTACATCCCAAGTGCTTTTTGAATTTTTTCCCAGCTTTTTTTGGGATATTATTTCCTGTTCCCTGTAGACCTGTGTGTATGCTTTTGGCTTTAGCACTTGATCTTTCTCTGACATTCAGTAATTTTTATGTGATAGTAGTTTTACTGACTAACTAATGAGTACTACGTACTCAGTCAGTGTGTTTCCTTATTTCAGTCAAACTACATCACTTCTGTCGCTGTTGCAAATATGTGTGTGCTTCCTTTTTTTGAGGTGAATGTATTATGTTGAACTTTGCTTTCCTCAGTAGTAGCTCATCAAGGTCATTTTCTCTTACTTGAAACTGTTGTTCTAATAACTGTAGATATTGTATAATAATTGTATGACGAGTCATGGAAAACATTGCTAAATATTTGTATTTGCCTTTCTGAAAAGGCTTTTAACCTAATGCTCAACTTCACTTTCTTTCCGTGAATGGGGAAATATACTAGTGACACTGGTTTTCCATGTTGTTGTGAAAATAAATGTTTACCCATCTGTCTTTCCATAGACCCTAACCACAATTTAATTGTAATTGTTATTCTAGGTAGGGTAAGTTTAAAATAACTCAGAACATTTTTGTGAGGTTTTTCTGTTCCCTTTCTCTTTGTAAAATTTCTGAGGAACTTTCAGATTTTGGAGCAAACCCACTGTCAGAGTGTTTTTCCAGTAAAAAGACTGGAATTTATATATGGGGTGGGTTGACCTTGGTTGGACACTAGGTGCCTACCAAAGCTGCTCTCCCTCCTCAGCTGCGCAGGGGAAAGAAAATATAATAAAGGATCATGAGTTAAGGACAGGGAGAGATCAGTCACCAGGTCATGGGCAACAGACCTGACTTGGGAAAATTAGTTTGATTCGATAAGTAATAAATAAGAGTAGGATAATGAGAAATAAAAACTAAATCTTAAAATACCTTTCCCTCCACCCCTTCCTTCTTCCTGGGCTCAGCTTCACTCCCCATTTTCTCTACCTCCTCTCCCCCAGTAGTGCAGGGAGATAGGGAATGGGGGGTGTGGTCTGTTCACCACACTTTGTCTCTGCTGTTCCTTCTTCCTCAGGGGGAGGACTCCTCATACTCTTCTCCTGCTCCAGCGTGGGGCCCACCCACAGAGGACAGTCTTCCACCGGCTTCTCCAGTGTCCTTCCTAGGGGCTACAGTTCTTCACAAACTGCTCCAGTGTGGGTCACTTCCATGGGGTGCAGTACTTAAGAAATAAGTTGCTCCAGTGAGAGTCCCCCACGGGATCACAAGTCCTGCCAGCAAACCTGCTCCAGAGTGAACTCTTCTCTCCATAGGTCCTGCCAGGAACCTGCTCCAGTGTGGGCTTCCCCCAGACTGTTAGTTTCCTTTGGGAATCCACCTGCTCCAGCACGGGATCCTCTGCAGGGTGCAGCTGCCTCACCATGGTCTGCTGGGGAATCTCAGCTCTGGTGCCTTGAGCACCTCGAGCACCTCCTACCCTTCCTTCTGCACTGACCTTGGTGTCTGCAGGGCTGTTTCTCTCCCATATTCTTGCTGCTCTCTGTGCTGCTGTTATTCCAAGCAGTTTTTTAAAATATGTTCACCACCATCATGATGGGCTCAGCCCTGGCCAGCAGTGGGTGCATCCTGGAGCTAGCTGGAATTGGTTCTGTCAGATCGGGGGGAAGTTACTGGCAGCTTCTCACAGAAACCATCCCTGCAAGCCCCTCTGCTACCAAAACCTGGCCATGCAAACCCAATACATTAAAAAAAAAAAACACCAAAAGACAGGAAACAAAATCTGCCACATCTTAATTAATAAGAGATAGCAAATAGCAACTTTTATTTTATTCTAGGAGAGGTGGTTGGGTTGTTTGGTTTTTTTTTGTTTGTTTGGGTTTTTAAATTTTATTTTTTTTTTAACTGATAGTTGTCTTATCTGGCTTCCTATTTATGCAGTTATATCAGCAGGAAACAACCGGACATTTGTACATGCTGATGGTAATTTCAAAGGAGTTTAAGTTGGAAACCACTCAACTGTTACCAGCCTGAGTTTGTTGCATGAGGATTTTCAGAGATACAAGTGCTAGAAGGGTACAAATTAGTTTGGAATTTGAAAATAGATATTCTCTATCAATTGAAGTGATTTTCTTTTAGCCTACAGTAAAAGGGAGAATTTGATTATAGAGAATTATTGATAGTGGTGCTTGAATGTGTTTACTATTTAATTTAAGAGTTTTTTTGGGTGCTATTGTTTGTTCATATCCTTGCACAAATACCTTCCAAGAACTGGAAATCTACTGGAATGTTGACTATGATTCATTTCTGCTTATAATATCCTGCATTTACTGAAGAAAATCCAGTAGAGACAGCTGCTCTATTTTTATGACTATATTTTATTATTCATTTGTTCTTCTTCTTTTCGTAAATTTACTCACACACACATTTTTGTAAATTAAAGACACTTTAAAATATCTGTGAAGGTAAGTTGTCAGTTAAATGGTGATTTCTTTTTTCTCTTCCATTTTCCCATGCACTGTGTGCTTTTCTGTGTACACTGAAAGTACCTCTGTTCCAGGTGTCATGTTCCATCCAACTTTACAGAAAAATTAATTCTTCCAAGTACAGGTTGTAACCTTGTGCTTGCTTCCCTGCACACTTGGATCTTCTCCAAGCAAAGGTATTTTAGAATTGTGTCCCTGTGGCTTTGTTTGTGGATGTTGATGAGAAAGAGAGGGAAACATAGGCTTCTTGTACTGTAAAAACATCCTCTACAAAGCCCTTCAGGATACATAGGTGAGCAGATAATCAGCTGTAATACTCCTTCATCAATTGGGAAAGCAATAAGAAAACTGAGTGATGTCTTGCCATGGTGTAGTTCAGTCTGACTCCTTACAAAATTACTGATGCACTTATTAGCAGTTCAGGTTTGGGTGTCAGCATGTGTTGGTGAGGCAGTGTAAACCTGTTAACAACAGTTAATTATTTACAATGTTTTCTGCAACCTTACAAGATCTATGTAGTGCTGTGTAATTTAGTTGTCATAATTGTGTTAAATTTCTTGACATTATCTGTCATAAGACTTTTCAGCAAACAGAGAGATAAGTGGTATTTTTCTAATGAACTTTTGAACCTTTGCTAAGACAAGATGTGCAAAAATGCTAAAAAAAGTAGAGACATTTATGAGTTGGTAGGCGCCAGCAGTCTAATATAGGAGCCCGATAGGAAAACACCCCACAATTAAGAGCAGTAAATTCAAAGTTTGAATTCTAGCCAAGTGTCTGAAGGCACACTGAGAAGGAAAAGTGTAAATGTTGCTACTTTTTTCTTATAAAAAGGCTAACATTGCTTAGAACATGAATAGTTGATAAATATGCAAGAAACACATGACATTTGGGGAGATACCCTGGTAATTGGTCATAAAAACTGAATTGGAAACTGCTGGGAACTTGAGAATATTGTTGAGATAATTTCTTTAGCTGTTGATCAGTGCTAGGAAGGATGACTTTGATTTTATCTGTGATAAAGGCTGGAGTAGAGTAATTTGGGCAGCCTTTCTCTGTTTGATGAGGAGGGAGAGGGCTGGGAAGAACCACTTCCAGTGGTTCTGACATGGTCCAGTGAGAAAGATGAGACCTTTCTTAGGATTGTAGCTCTTTAATCATCTTTGTACAGAGAATTAATTTCTCCTCTCCTCATCTTATGCTTTAAACTCCACTTGTATTTGCTTCTGTAGCATGTCCTGTTGCATAAATATGAGTGCCTGAACTCCAGAGGTGCTGCTTCTCTCCACATGGTCTGGATGCATCCTGGGGATTGAGTGATTTCCACACTGCTGAAGAATAAGTGTGAGGAAATCTCTTTCACTTGTAGTCAGTAGCAAAACTTCCAGGATTACTTTGCTGGGGTGTTGTAGGAAATCTTGAAGGAAATAGTGGACTTTTCATTTTACTGAGGCTTGTAGACCATTTCTGGCTCCGGGGCTGGTAGCGTGGAGAGCTGGGACTCTCTTCAGTGTGCAGCTGCTGTTGTGCAGAGTCACTTTTCATGGTTATGGTGACTAAAATTCAGGATCAGAGAAACTCTTAACTGTCATATATGAGAGATTTTTTAGACCATTTAAATATTTTAATGTTTAACAGAATCTCTCTCTAGGTGCTGTAGAAGCTCATATATAGGAGCTCAGAGATGTCATTTTTTTGAGGTAACAGAAAAAGCTTGAAATGTAAGGCAGTTGAAAAGCTGTCAGCTGAAATGCTTTTTGGAGGTGAAGGAGAAATTCAGTTGTAGAAACCATCTCAGGAGAGTCTGAGTCTTGGATGTATTTTGTGATAGTTATATGAATCATTATAGTAGCAGCAGTTCTGCACAGAAGCAGTTTCTTATTTTCCTGCTCTTTCAGATATCCCTTGCCTTGTGCATGACTTTTTTAATGTCTCTGGTTGTTGTTCTCTCTCATCCCACATTCTTTTGCTTATTATTACTGCAGCACTGTAAGTAACATCTAAGAAGTGATGGAAATACAGTGAAGGGGCCAGCAAACAGGAGGCTGCAGGGAGACAGGCAGTTTACATCAGGCTTTACTTTAGATAAGGCTCAGAATAAAGCTTTTAGGCCAAACCTCTCATAATTTGGGCTCCTTTTTAGTGCAATTAAGTGCAGATTTCTATTTTCTAAAAGCAGAACTGGAGAAAATTGATACTGTCAAGCAACTCAAGCTTCTTTATTCTCATATGTAATTTTCCTTCTTTCTTCTAAAATATCAATAAATAATTAAGACAAAGAACAATCTTTCTGTTTCAGTTGAATGTCAGAGTAGGGTTAATTTTCTGCTGAAATAGAGTAATGGTCACTGCAAAACAACTGGCTGCTTGAAAGCAGGCACTGAAGCAGATATATTCTCTCAGAAGCATTCCATCCTGGGGTTTCCTGGAGAACTTCAGCCATTTCCAGCTGTCTGCTCAGAAACCTGATTTTCTGCAGTGTGAAAGTGAACCAGCCAGCTTCAGAGGTCAGGGAAGTGAGCTTGAACTGTGAGGGAGTTCCTTTGGGGTTCTCTGTGGCCTCTGTTTCCACTCTTGTGTGGTGTGGTGATGCGGGTGAGCGTCTTCACTGCTGTGGTGGAAAACCAGCAGTGTCCTGGCTGATTGCAAAGTTCAGAGGTTCAAGCTCTTGTTTCAGGAGGGTAACAGGCAGCAGGTGCTCTGGTGTTCGAATACACCCCAGGGGTTTGCTTTGATTTACTAAGCACTCCAGGGTTTGAGCCTAGAGGTAACTCCAGGGTTTGAGCCTAGGGGGTATGTATTGCATATTCAGGAAATGCCTGAATGTCCAAGCAGTCACAATCTTCCTGTTAATGGTGGGTGGAAAGCAGAAACTCGCCACTCTTCTTTAATCATCCAGAACTGGAGAATTCAACTAGACCTTCCTATCACTGAGATAATAAAATGATAGTTACCATTTGTCATGGGGCCTTGTAAGAGGTTCAGCCAAATCCTTTGGCAGTTTCCCCAACCTTATTGAGATGTGGGTTTGGGTAAGTAATGAGGCCATTAAAACAGCTGGCTCTAGTAAATAGGCTTGGGTTGAATTCTCACAAGTTAAAATGCATGTAAAGATATGTACAAACATGCATGTAAGTTTTTGGATTTGGAAAGGACAGACTACATTACTCTGATTCTTTAGTTTATCTAAGTCTGCTGGACTGTGCTGCTCAAATAAAAAAGTGGCTTGAATATAGAAGTCTATTTTTTCCCCCACCTTAGGAACAGTACATATATGGAATGCATATCTGAAGCCAAGGGATACATTTTGGAGAAAAGGACATTGCATTTGAGTGACATTTTAAAATAGAAATGGAAAAGAATATCTCTCAAAAAAAATACTGGGGAGTAGCTTTATAATGAGGGTGTCAAGGGCAAAAATATAAGTGCTTGTAATGTAGAACTCAGCAAAGAAATTAAAAGGAGCTAATTATGGTTCTGAAGAGAAACAGGGTACTGGGTACAGAGACAGCAGATGGGCACTGCCCCAGACTGGTGCATTGGGAAGGGCTGTGTCTGAAGCTGCTGCCTTGGCCCTCAGGCTGGGTCAGGTTTGCTGATGTGAGATGTGATGCTCCAGACTACTGCTGAACAAGTCTGCTGATGTTTCCTTTCTGTGTCAGCTATATTCCTGTGGATATGGTTTTGTCTTGATTTATGCAAGAATTAATTAAGTCAATGATTTTATGTGTCTATATCTTCTCACAACATATTGTGAGTGGTCTGCTGCTATAGAAAGAAGGAAATGTAGCATAATATTTGCAGTAATTAAGTCCTTTATAGAGTAAAATATATAGATTTAAAAAAACCCCTCTTATATTAATACTTCAGTCTAAAGCTCTGTTTAGTCTGCTGCCTACATACCGGTCTCTTTATGCTTCTGCTTGCCGTGTTTCACAAAGCTGTATTACATCTCTTTTGGCTGTCCTATGTATCAAGTAATCACTGTAATAAGCTTTTTTTCTTGTTCTCAGAGGGTCCTTTAACTCTTACCTGAAAATCTATTCTCCCATGCTCTCTAATGCTGCTCATATGTCAGTTCAGTGTTCTGGGTTGGAGGTTGTCCTCTGCTTCCACTCCAGACGTGGTACCAGGGATTGGCCCTTGAAATGCAATTACCACTACATAGGAAGTGTAAAAGGTCATAGGCTACCCTATGAGGTCATCTTATCCCTCGTTTTTTTGAACGTGTGATTTTCTAAAAACAGAAATGCATCTACTGTTTTTTGCAGACAAACCACTGTGCATTTTTAGGGATAGCTGTGATTAGCTGAAGCTGATCGCAGTGGATCAGTGGTCACACAGATGGACTTGATTGTGGAATCCTTTGTGTAGGTAGAATAGTAGGAAGTTGGTTGTAATTCATGTCCCTGTAAAGGACAGCAAGAGTGAGGGACATAGGGACATAGGAGAAGCCTTTGAGAAGGTTCTGTATTGGCTTTGATAGAAGCAAGGACAAGTTAACTTGATCTATGCATTAGAATACCACACCGGAGGGTAAAAACAGTGGTTACTGTTCCTGAATTTTCCTGTTAGCACACTTTAGTACAGGAGTGGCAGCTGTAACCCACTTGCTGATGGTTTTTTGGGATGCTTGTCTCACAGCCAGTGCCTGCCTGCACAATTGCATGCCACAACCTGACAGTAGGAGAGAGGTGGGTTTGGGGTGACTGCATTACATCAGCTCCTCCAGAACAAGGCATGGATGACCTCTGCAGCCATGAAAATCCAGATTATTATGAAATGCTTTTTGGCCCTCCTTCCCCCTTTCTTCCCCCTTCTGTGAAAGTTCCTTGAAATTATTATTTATGAGAATACTGTGCAAACTTTTCCCACAGGATTTTTGTTGAAGTGGATAAGCAAATAACACTTACTTTCTTCTCAGCTACCTGTTTTATAATCATTAATTCTAAAAGTATATAAAATCACAAACTCCAGACAGTTTTTGACAAGAACTCCTGAAAAAGTAATTTTGTGCATCTGCTGCCAGATAGTCTGGCTCCATAAGTATCACAGTCTCATCATGGACTTTTAAAAATAAAGTCAAATGACCTCTTCATTTGAGTCTGTAACAGACTTGCTTGGCAATGAGTTATAAAGTAATAATGAAATACCCTTGAATGTAGCTCCCAAGTAATTCTAAAATACAGAGCTCTTACCAAATTCCCAAGTAACTGCTTGCTAAGGCTGGGTACCTCATCGGGGAGGCTGCAAGTGAAGAAGTGACTGTCTGAGGAAGGAAAAAACAGCTCAGAAGACACTAAAGAGTAAGAGAGGTGGGAAGCTAAGGTGTCATGCTTTCAGGCTGGCCAAATGCCAGGCCCCCATGAACAGCCGCTCACCCCTCCTCTTCCCTTTCCACAGCTGGACAGAGGAGAGAAAATTTTAATGAAGTGTTTATAGAGTTTGACATAAAGACCAGGAGAAAGACTCTAACTAAGTACCATCCAGGCAGAACAGGCTCGACTTAAGCATATTAAGTGGATTTATTGCTAACAAAATCAGAGGAGGACAACGGGAAGCAAAAAATTAGCCCTTAAAACACCTTTTTCCCCCAGCCCCTCCCTCCTTCCCACTAACAGCACAGGGAGACAGGGGTGGGGGTTTCTTCTGGTCAGGTCATTACTCAAGACTTTCTTTTGCTGCTTAGGGAGGAGGGACCCAGTTTTTTCTTCCTGCAAGTACTGTGGCATCAATCCCCTTTCAAAAACTGCTGTGACGTGACGTGAATTTTCTCCCACCAGCAAGCAGCCCTGCCTGATACTGCTGCTGCTGCCAAAGTTTCTTCAACACCAAGTGCAGTCCTTCCAAGGACAGGCTGGTCCCACTCAGGATGGGTTGGGCAAGGCCTTTTTATCCATGATGACTCCCACCAGCCTCAGGAGCAAGACCTCTGTATCCATTTTTGATGCCCACCCCGCTGGGCCACAGCCCCCTCTAGGCATCCACCCCTCCTGCTCTGGCATAGACTCCTTCCCCACGGCTGGGGGTGGATCTCTGCTCCTTCATGGACCCTCAGGGTGCAGGGGGACTCTGCATTAGCACAGTCCTTACCNATCTCTAATTGGCCCAGCCATGGCCAGCAGCACATCCGTCTTCAGAGCCATCAAGGATTGGCTCTGCTGGGCAGCTGTGGAAGCTTCGAGCAGCTTTTCACAGGAGCCATCCTTGTGGCCCTCCCACTACCAAAAAACCACATAAAAATGTGCAAAATCAGCACATAAGGGAAGTAAAAAAGGGAAGAAAAAGAGCTCCACCCAAAAAGAAAAAGCAACAAATGAGCAGTAATAGGAGAGGGATACTGTGAAAATTATGTTCTTAACCCCTCTTCCACAGGAAAAAAAGAGCTGAATTAGTTTAATTGCAAGGAAATATTTCCTAACAATCATAAAAAAGTTGGAAAGGCTATTCTGTCAGCATCATAAGCATACAGTAATGATGTTTTCTTGTGTTTATGTAATAGAAAATAGTCAAATCTCTTTATAATTCACACACTTAGTTCAGTATTGTCTCTGTGCTTTCAAGCTTGGAAGGAATAACTGTAGTTTGTTACTTCTCAGAAGTAATATAATGCATTTTCTTATGTAGCAGTCTATCAGTCACCCTAATTTCGTTTAACATTTACAATGTGGTGAAATAGAAATATTCTGTCTTTGATTGTTTCAAATTTTATTTTCTTTTGTCACCCTTAAGCTTTATTTAATTGAACTTATTTTTTATCCCTCCTTTTTTATTTGTCCTTTTTTACATTACTAACATTTTTGTTTGCAGACTGGGGAAGACAATGAGTTTTAAAATAAGTATGGTTGTTTCAGCATTCATTTTATATTGTATTGTTACTTGTATTACACAAATCCTTTGGATTTTTTTTGTCTTAAATTGTAATTAATATCCTAGTTGTTAAAGGTTGGAAAGAACTTTTAAAATATCTGTGTCCTTCTCACAGGAGACTTGCTCCTGTTTTCTGTTTGCTTTCAGTGCTTTCTCTTGTTGGTTACAGTTCTGTCTCTTTCCCTTTTTTCCTTTTTTTTTCCTGGTCCTTTTACGTTATGATTGCTGGTTATTTTATGAGCAATCCTATTTTTTGGCTATCCTTTCATTCCCAGGTGGTTACTTCTTCCTTTTCAATTTTCTTGCGTATTTAAATTTATATCTGGAATCCAGGAACAATTAAATTATTTGCTTTCCGGAGAAACTGATAAATTGGGAAATTTTTTTGAATGGTTGGATGTCCGTGAGATTGTGAGCTAATCTTTCAGGAGAGATTGGTCAGTATCTCCATACACTTCCCTTTTACTGGTAAAAACCACTTTTAGCTATCTGTGGGCAGGAGGGGAATCTGGTGGCAGGAGGTCAGTCTAGTTGAATGGGAGCTTCCTGTAAGACCACATTCAGAGTGGACTTTCCTCATGGCTGCTTGGAATTTAGAAGTTGACTGTAAGAGGTGAAGCTAACTTAAAAAAACCCCCAACCCTCCCCAATGTATTCAAAGCTATAACTGTTTTACTTTGCCTGATAGTGGGTGAAGCATCAAAGTATTTTGGAAAGCAATACAACTGCTCCATCTGTGGGGCTCTCCCCAGTGGTGGCTTTCCGTGTCACTTCTTTTCCTTGTGGCACTTTTAATTTATTCAGTTATTTCTGATTATTAATCAGCAAGGAATGAGTCCATTTCTGCTTCAGATCATGTGTACTTGCTTGCGATTTTTTCAACAGTGTATAGACTTAACATGCTATTCAGTACTGAAAATTGCCTAAAAATGTCAGTGGGGTTTAATGGGGTTTGTGTCTTAATAGTTTCTATTTCCTATATGCCAAGGTTAAAGATATGTGAGGATTATGATTTTTCTCTTTTTAATTATTATTAATTATTCTGAACCCTGCCAATTCATTCAGTGATCTAAGAGTCAAGCTGAGCTCATTCCTTCTCACTCAATAATGCAAGTTTTCTGAAGACATTGTCTTAATTAACAATTGTATCATACCTGAGCCTTATCGAGACCTTAGTGATAACTGTGTAGATCATCTGAGACTATTTCTTTCAAAAGAATAAGGGTTGAAATGTGCATAGCATTTCTGAAAATTGATTTCCTCCCCACCTTCTCCAGCTCACCCTGTCATCGCTCTGTGGAGAGGGAGGGAGCACTGTGTGAGCTGTGCTGACACAGCCAAGGGCCAGAGAACTTGTTGCATCAGATCCCTGACAGAAGATTCCTACATAAGCAAGTCTCATCTTCAAAACCGAATAGCCCTTCAGATTTGGGCTGACCAAACCTCTGGGTTTTCTGCATTCCCTTGGATTTCCCAGTGTTTTCTCTTTCTAAGGAGGGGAAAAAAAGAAAAGGAAAAAAAAAAAGGAGATTTCTTATTTTTATTTTTTTTCTTCCTGGAATGACTTTGGTCTTTTTTTCTAGTTGAAGCAATAAACTGGCATGCTTAATTTTTAAGGCAATTCACTGGATAATAGGATTTCAGGGTTACTGCTTTTATCCTCCTGGAAAACCAGTGTGTGCACATCCTGGGTTGAATTAATGCTTTTTAAGGTATGTGTTCTGCTTTTTCTATGAATGAATTCTCTCTGTTGGAAGGCGAGAGACCTGCAATTGAAACTTGGGGAAATGCTATTTACCTAATGTGCTTTCACTGATAATATATAGTTACATGTCCTACATATCCCACACCATCTAGTGGATATTTTTTGCATCAGCAGTGTGATGTCAAGGACCTGAAGGTATTGAGAGATTTCAGAATGAGAGAGGCTGTGGAGATTTTGAACATTTTGCCTCAGCTACCACAGTAGAAGTGCCATATGGATTAATGATGAATTTTTACTCCATCTCCTTGAAAAACACGTTATGGCTTGTTACTCCAGAAGGGGGAACCTACTCATGAATATTTGCCCTTATCATTAAACAGATCCTCATTGAAGCCGTCATGGACAGATGTAGACTGGAAAAAATAGGGGTTGGGAGAACAGCCAGGCAAAAGGTCTTCAGAACCCTGTGAGTTTTGGGTGGGGACTAGCCATGCTGTTTCTTTGGAGACTGCATGATAATTCTTACAAAGTACTCCAACACTTTTTGCAGAAATACTTTTGCTTTGCCAGCTACACCCAGCTGGTGTGGTGGCCTTGGTTATGAGGGAGCAACTCCCAGGAAAGCTCTTTGGATCGTCTCTGATTCAAGCATAGAGCCTCTGGCCAGCAGCAGTTGTGACTCCTGACTTCAGGAGGGTACTTCTCTCTTGAATGATCACTTTGTCATCTCAGATGCAATGGTTGCAGACTTATACAGACAGTGGGACTTAGCTGCAACTGCAAAGGTAGTAATGCTGGCTGATAGCTGGCTTTGTGTGGTGAAAAAGGGAGAAGCGGAGAAATTTGGACTGAGTTTAAGACTGGATCTTGTAATCTAGGAATTACTTTCTGATTTTTTCAAACTTTCTTGTGCATTAAAATATGGACTATGGTTTATCATTTAACATCACCTGAGCTGTTTAACCTAAGAACTTCCCATTACTGGTATCGTTCTTAATTAGTAATGCCTTTGGTTCTTTCTGACTTGCAGCTTAGACTTGTAGCATTTTGTGTCATAGGTCATGGATTCAGCATGGAGTGTTTGGAGCTCACGCTGTGAGTTAAGTGTGTGCATAGATAGAATTTGACATCCTCTTGTCTGGATACATATGAGAAGGCCTATATGAGAAGGCCTGTTTTCTTATATGGCCAGCATGAAGGTGAGCCATGCAGAGAAAACCAAGAAAAGAAAACCGTTATTTCAACAGTAAAGCAGTTAACTGTTTCCAAACTCTGAAATCTAATTTATTGAGCAGGGGCTTTATACCTATTTAGTGTTTAGTAGGCTTGGTTTTAGTAAATTATGAGCTGAGAATGTGTCTGATGACAAGGGATGCTGATTTTGGCATCTGCAGGTTAGAGCCTGCCAGTGCTTATTTGAAGGTGCAACTTTCTGATATTGAGGGAGAAGATACTGGCTTGCAGAAAGGGCAGTCACTGGAAAGTAATTGCTAAAAGGGAGATCTATATGAAGATAGGTAGGTGGCTGCAGTAAGTGTAATTTACTGGACATACCCAGGTATGTCCTTCCAAGTGCTGTGCAGTACTGGTTAAGAAATAATAATCTCCTAGACTCAAAGAATGGTTTGGGTTAGAAGAGATCTTAAGAATCAGTTCCAACCCCTCTGACATAGACAGGGACACCTTCCACTAGACCAGGTTGCTCAAAGCTCCATCCAGCCTGGCCTTCAATGCTTCCAGGGACAGATGCACAACTTTTCTGGGCAACCTGTTCAGTGCCTCACCACCCTCACATTAAAGAATTTCTTCCTAATAGCTAATCTAATTCTACCCTCTTTCAGCTTAAAGCCATTCCCCTTTTTCTTCTAAATAGAACATGTAGTGATAAGTCCTTGTTCAGCATTTTTGTAGGCCCCCTTTTGGTACTGGCAGGCTGCTCTAAGGTCTCCCTGAAGCCTTCTCTCCTCTAGGCTGAACAACCCCAGCTCTCACAGCCTGTCTTCGTAGAAAATGTGCTACAGCCTTCTGATCACCTCCATGTCCCTCCTTTGGACTCACTACAGCAGCTCAAAATGCTTTTTGTTCTGGGGCTCCAGTTAGTCCCACAAGAGTGCAGTAGTAGTGGTAAGGATGCCCACACATGCAGACATCACAGTAATTTGTACTCATCCTCAAATCTGGATTTTGTTTGAAGAAGAGTGCTTTTTGCTCTGAACAGCTTGAGCTGAGAATGGAAGGAGAAATATAAAAAAAATAAAACAATAGCTGCCACTTGGTCCTTCTCCAAATAACAATTGTTGCCTCTTCCCTTAGCAGTAGCAGAATTCATTTGTAGAAAACAATCCCAGCTGTAACACAGATTCTGTGTATAGACAATAGCCTGAAGAAAAAAAAGTTTTAGTTTAGGAAGAAATATCATACACACTGGCTGCAGCAGAAAATCTATGTGACACTACAATGGAACATCTTTTTCTTTTATCTCCTAACTAAAGGATTTTGAGTCCAGGAGAAAGTAACCTCCTGAATATAGGTTTCAAGTATGTTACCTTAAAAAAAAATATATATATATATAGATATAGATATATATACACACACACACATATACGCACAGAATAAAAAATACAAATGTATGTATGTGTGTGCATATATACATATATATATATATACACACACATATGTACACATAAAATGCAGCTGGCAGCATGTCTGTGTACTACTTTTTCTTTCTCCAAATACATATTGTGCTTCCAAGAGAATTTTCTGTTTTGTCATGTATTTTCTGCACAGAAGTTTCTGAAGAAAATCAGTGTTGGGAAAAAATGTGCTAATCACAGGTTTCAAATGCAGCAGCTTGGTGGAACTGAAACTGCTTGTACTTTGATTTCCATACCTGAACATGTACTCTGATATGGAATTGTCAGTCTCTGGAGAGGGAGGGATTTATTGGGTGAGAACATGGCAGAGAGGAGTTCTTTTTGATGTCGTTCCTTTTAGAAACATAGCTTACTTCCCGAGAGTTCTTAGTTTCATACCTTACAAAAGAATTGTTTTCATCCCATGTTCCAAGTGTGGCTTTTTTTCCCCTCTGACAATGTTAACCAGAGAGCTGAAATTTAATATTTGTAATGGTGAGCTGAGCTGTGTTCTGCTGTGTGCTACCTATTTCTTTTATCACAAAATAGATGTGAAGATCTGTTTGTTTTTTGAAGAAGTGTCACTATTTGGAGGTTTTTTGGCTTGTGTCAAAATCTCATCAAGTTGTTTTTCAGGAGACTTTGCTTTGCTTGTACCTGTCTCTCTCAAATCACCATTACATGAACCCAAGAACATTTTTACATTTACAACCATTTTGTGGAAGTCATGAAAACTTTTTGCACCTCATACATCCTGCTGTTCTCCACTGAAGGTTAAGTTAATTTCTGTTTGTATGCTAGAGTGTCTCAGACTCTATCGTGAGTATCTGCAGGATGGAAAATGTCTGTTAAAACACAGATCAGTTTGTTCTCAAAATGCTCAGAGCTTGCCACCTCCAATTTGTTCTGAGAATGGGTTTGCCAAGGCAGGCCATTGCTGTGTCCCCCAGGCCACAGGAAGCCTGTTTGGCTTTGCTCTGGGCTTTTAATCAGGTATCAGAAGGTTCCTGTTTAGAAATCACATTCTTCAGCATTTATTAGTCCCTTCTGAGTACATATAATAAACTCCTGCATAGTTTTTACTGGGCATCTCTTGCTATAGATTTAAAATTACTCAATTTCTAAAATTGCCCCTGAATTTTGGTGCTTTCTTGTGGTGATGCTAATTTCTAGCAGAGGCCTGCCTGGCCTTTGTAGCCTGTGATTCTGCTGGCTGCAGTTGAATTCTGAAACATCCCAGTGGGGGTTTCCCAGTGCCTTGGGGGCTGCTATTGAGCTAGGGATCTTTACAAATTTCAGTTTGTGTTTGGCTGTCCCCAAACTGGCAAAACCTTTTGAGACCTGCAAGTTTTAAAAGTCCCAGGTAGTAAGTTTTGTTGTTAATGTGAACATTCACGGAAGAGTTGTTTTCCTCAATGTCTGCTTTTATTCATAATAAATTGCTTTTTAAAAGTCAGTGTTTAATGATGACAGTGGGAGGAGTTTGAAGAAGAAGTTCAGAAGCATGAAGTCCTTCTGAAGGTGAGTATCTGGATGTCCCTGTTAATAGCCACATTTTAGACTGATTTCCAAATTCAATGTATGTTACCTCGAAATGTATCACGCCTTACTGCCACTTCAGGGAATACACAAATAGTGAATCTGTATATGCTGATTTATAGGGAACGAATGCCATGCATTTGTTATACAGCCTTTGCATCTCACTCATTCATCTACAGACAGAAAAGCAATTGACTTCTCATTTCCTCTGTTTCACATTCTTTTATGGAGCAGAAAGAAGCTTGTGATGAACTGTTACAACATCTTTTTTAATGCATATATAAAATCATTATGCTGAAAGTTCAGCCCAGTAAACGTTTCAAGGATGGTTAGGTACAAGTTGTGTCAGCATTAGTCTGTAATTCTGTGACACACAGAAATATTTTTGACCTCAGCAATTGGCATAGGAAACTTTCCCATTATTTTAGCCTCCTGGGCTTAACATTTTACCAGGTTCTGGAGGAGTTTGGGAGCTGATGAGTCTGTGCAGGATCACTAACAAGTGAAAAGTAACAGATGACTTTCCTGGAGAGAGCTCTCTATATGTGCAGGTATGGCTGTTCCTCGGCTTGCTCAGAATAGATCACTTGATGGATAACTCTGGCTCTGCAAAACAAATTTGTGGGAGGTCAAGATGGGTGAGACTGATTTACTGTAAGTAAGGAGTGAAGGAGATCTATGCTCTCTGTTCTCTCCATGTGGCAGTTTGGGTGGTGCCTGGTGACTCCACTTTCTGTAACAACTGTGGGCTGTACTTGTATTATTTTTTAGGATAATTTCTCCTAGCTTTGTCTTCACTTGCTTTCTCTGCAGGAGAGAGACAGAAGAAAAGCTTTCTAAGTGAGTTAATATGTTTCATGGGTGGCTGAAATGAAATCCTGTGTTGTGAAACCTGTTCTGTTGTGCCTTCCTCTCATCCTGCCTTTGATACATCTAGCACATCTGCCTTGTTTATTTCTAAGCAAATACAGATTTAATTTGTTTTGGCTTTATTATGTCCATGTTTCACCTTTTGGTGCCCATAGGCCCAAATGAGCCACCTCCTTGTCATGAATTGAACCTTTCAGCTGCAGAAAATCCTGTAGTGAACTCGGTGAGGAACATACGTTTTAGGTGAGTTGTCTGTTGAATATTTTAAATAATTAATGCACAGGAAGAGTGCTGAGAAGGGTGCTGTATGGTTGTGATTAGGGCAGGCACGGGAGAACCAGGGATCCTCTCTCCCTAGATTTGGGAAGGGAAGTGAGTTTGAGCTTCCTGCAGAGCCTAAGAGTGCTGAAGCCACTGAACAGCCATTGACAAGGATGGACGCAGAGCAGGTGTCACAGATGCTGCTGGAGTCTCCTGCTTGCTGCTGCTTTGGGAACTGCAGTCCAGTGGATGAGCTTGGCAATGCCTCCTGCACGGGACTCTGCAGGGAAGGTTATGGAGCAAGTCCCCATGTGGGAATTTCTCCAGTGCTCAGGAGAGAGCGCTGAGCAGCTGCACAGCTGGGAGGCTGACCTGGTGTTTCAGCTAAATGGCAAGGGGGCTCTACTTATTTCTCTGCTTGTCAGTAATTATCTGCCCATGGCTTTTGTTGCTGCCCAGTGTTAGGTATTTTTGTGCTGGAAGTCCATGTCAGTGGCTGTCCTTTCCTTGTTGGGTACTTACCAGAAACCACTTCAGCAATTACAGTTTGTTTTCTTTTTCTTCTATCAATTCATTTAGTATTCAAGGTAAAATATAAATAAATGAATATAGTTCATCATGCACTAGATCACTGTTAACATTTAATGATATTTACATGGAAGATAGAAATTTATATCCCTCAACCAACAGGAAAGAAATTGATTGAGCTTCTGGTGTGAAACCAATAACTGGGGAGAAAAGTATCACAGCTAACTAAACATAGTAATTAGGTCAAAGAATCCTCTTGCAAAACATTAAACTGTGTATTACCTTACAAATCGAATTTAATGTTAAAGAACTTGAGAATAGGAAACATTAGAATCTCCTTCCAAAATCCCATTCAAATAGGGAACACAACCTATTGTATGTAAAAAAATTAGCTTGGACAAATATAATTTAATCTGTAATCTTATGAGAAGTAGTAATACTATTCTAGCAGTTATAAGGCAAAAAATTGTGTATTTCTGTCTCAAGATAATATTTTGCCTGACTTTAGAAAGCAAAAAGTCTAAATATTAAGTGTACAAATATCTAATTTGTCTTATTACCACCTTATTATTTATCACTAACAATTATTTTTTATTAACCGGGTTATTAATTGAGTATTAATCAACTAATCTTCTACGAATTATGATACATAATCACTAAATTTATAGGAATAGTAGTTTTTTTCCTACAATTATCTCTGTTTTATTAACTTAGATGTGCTAGAAGTAGTCTTATATGGGGGCAAAAATGTAGCTGTCTAGGGTTAGAATCCATATTCAATTTTCCATTTTTATTTATCATGTTTTTATTATTCATGTTTCTTAAAACCAGAAGAGAGAATTTAAAAAGTGATTCTCTGTTATACCTAGAGAACTAATGGTTAATTCTCACTTAGTGATTTTCTTGGTCTCAATAGGTATGAAAATATGGCAAAGAACATGTTTTACCTTTGAAAATCACACATGGCCATGAAATTTCATTCATTACTGTCATATAAATCTGGAATTTATAGATAGAAACTACACTGATGCTCTTTCTGGCTAGATAGTATCTGGGATGTTAATTTGGTTTGCAGCTGACTAGAATCTTGCTCATTCTTTTGGTTGGACATGTTACAAAGTTATAGAGGCATCTTTTCATCAAAGCTAGCAGATGAACACAGGAAACAGATTTTTTGAATGGGAGGTTGTAGGATGCTTTTGCAGGGTTTTGGAGAATGGCTACGATGACTCAAGCAGGATTTCTGTGTTTGTGGGCTTGACAGCAGCACAACACAGACACCCCGTAGCTTGAGTCTTCTGCTCAGCTCCAACTCTGAGCAGTTTTTCCAGGACACCACCAACCCCTGCTTGCTGAGAAGAGGACCTCCATGCCAGCCACCCAGAGGTGTGCCTGGGAGCTTCACACTGAGTCAGGACCTGCTCAGAAAAATCACTGCTAACCCTTGTCTGTAGAGGCTGTTCTTGTGTGAGCCAGAGCAAGTGTCTCACATCAAGCTCCACACAATGCAAAATGAGTTTATTTCTTCTGTTACCTTGATTGACCTCCGTTGGGATGGTCATTCAATGACATGTTCAGGCTTTACATCGGGAGAGAAAGTTGAAGCATGTGATGGTCATGGACTGCCTTAAAATCTTAAGGACCTGAAAGTATGATCCCAGATGAGAGTGGCTGCTGCATAATCCCATTGATATATCCAACCAATAGACAAGAGCACCTGTAACTGCAAATGTCTTTCAAAGCAGCATTTTTATTTCTGCCAGAAGTCTAACCCCAAAATATTTCATGATTGTAATTTGCAATAATTTGACAGATTTTGATGTTAGATGGCCAGACTCCCAGGTACCATAAGTCTGACCAACAGCTGTGGCTCACCCTGATGTTTTGAAATAAACACACAAATTCAGTCAAAAGCAGAAGCAGGAGTCACTTTTGTTTTTCTAGTGTTCATGTACTATGCGTGAAAAATGCAATCCCCATTTTTATCAGTTTGTAAAGAAGATAAAAATGAAGATAAAATAACTCTGCTGAGCTGTTTGTACTACACAAACCCATCCAGTTCTCTTTGATGCCCAGATGTTCAGAGTAGTTCTGCAGTGCATTTTCAAGGAGGGGGAGAAAAAAGTAAGTGTACAGCTTTTTTGTGGTTGCAGATTTCTTTCCCTTACTGAAACAGTGGGATGTGTAAAAGCTGTCATTTTGAATATGATGATGGTGAGTACAAGTAAAATAAATTGAAAAAATGACTCCTGTAAGCTTGAAATACTTCTGTAATTAATGTGACAAAAATTACTTTTTTTTTTCCCCATTTCTGAAATGTTTTAAAATACTGGTGAAATTTAGTGGAGGTAATGTGTTAGAAAGATTAAACATATAATAAGGGAGAAGAGCCTTCCTAATAGCAATTTTGAAAGTGCTAAGGGAAAAAAATGTTCAGTGGAAGAAGGTGTTATGAAATTAATTATAGAAATTTTTAGAAGATACAAGAGGCAATAAAAAATAATGCTGGTTTTCTACAAATGAAAATGGGCAATAACTTTGTTAGTTGTGGAAAATACGTGGTAGTGGAAAGATAATACCAAATGAAAAAGTATAAAATCACTTTCCCCTACTGATGTTAAGCACCCAAATAACTAGAAAAACTCTTTAAGAACCCCGAAGGAGCCCTGTAGATAACATTTTAAACCTTGTTTAGCCCTATCCCTGGAGACTCGTTGAGATAATGACACAGTTTAGGAAACTGCCTCAGGACATGCTAGGAAATTACAGGCATTCAGTTGTAAACTAAGCTGTTAAAAACGACTCTAACATGTCAAGTGGGAGAACATTTAGGCACCCACAGCTTTGTTAAGTGTGTGTAGTGTAGGTTAGGGAAAAGAAGTGGTGCTTTAACCAGAGGCGGGGAGGTGGAGGAGGAGATGGTAATTGGTTAGGACTTGAATTAAATATAAATATATATATATATTTTTAAAAAGTATATATATATACACACTTTTTATTTTCTGTAGGAAATATGCATGGCAGCTTCAGAATTACCGTGAAGTTTTCAACAGAGCAGAACAGCCCTGTGATTCGGTGATTTAAGATATTCCAATTGGCGTTTGCTTTTCTTACAAAATTATATCTGCCAAAATTTTCAGACAACTGCACTGTTTACAGTATATTTCTGTGCAGAGGAAAACTCTTCACTTTTCCTTCTTTGAAGCAGAAACCTGGAGCAGGTGTACACAAAAAGTCAATTTTTATGAGCTTGTCAACCATTACAGCTTTTACTGCTCTGAAAAAACAGAGTTGTTGTGTTTATGATTGACAGAAATCACATACAAATGGATGAATGAGAGCTTAATACATATTTAATGTAGGAATATTTTCTAATAGGGATATAATTGTGAATTTAAATCCTATTTAAAAAAAGCTGTGTGCATTTTTGTCTCTTATCTTTTCATGGCCACTAAATGGTGCTAAATAAAGAGGGGGAAGCACCACTTACAGCTGTTTTGGAAGGTATAGAAATTATATTTAAAGGTTGGTAGTGAACTTGAAAGGTAATTGGTTTTAGCAAAGCACCTAAAAGTAAAGATTAACTTGTTTCCTGTGTCTGTGTCTTGCTGCCTGTTTTCACTTTCTAATAAGTTTTATTGATGAGATAGACATACCTATGTTTATGTACACAATTTTTTGTGTAACTATTATTAGAGAAAAGTTTGCATAAAGTCCAGTTTACTTCATAAAAGAGCCAGACACAAAAAGAAAAGCCCAAAAAAAGTAAAACTACATCAACTGCAGTGATCCCTGAAGTCTAACTTTTGAATATTCAAGTAAATTTGATATTATGAAGAGCTGTCACTACTTCACAGCTATGGATGCCAAAGCAATTATGTTTGCAAACCTTGAGATGAGCCTGTTTTTTCTACCCTCTCACTTGGGAACAGGGAAGCAATTTGGCCGAATATTTAGGCAATTAATGTTGAAATTAGCTCCAACTTTTGAATTTTAAGGAGTTTAGAAAACTATAACCACATGTAAATGAACTTTCTGGCACTTTTGAAAGAATCCCATTTTCTGAATCAGGCATTAGCTTTAAAATGTGGGTGGAGGTAGGAGCCGAGCTCTGGCAATCCTGTCCCTGCCAGAGCTGGGTGCTGTTGTGAGGCAGGAAGTGATGGACTCCAGCCCAAATGCTGACAGCACCCAGGACCTTGCAGCTTAGGGACAAAGTGAGCAGTGGGGTCTGGGGAAGATGATTTGGGAGATGAAATTTTTCTGACCTATATTCTTCTTACTCTGCCCTCCCTTTGGAAGGAATCTGCTCTCTCCCAGGTGACTTCTTCAATGCTGCCATGAGCTGTGTAAGTTTTGTAGGAGCATCGCATCTGTTGGTCTCCTGTATCCTTCAGAAAGTGGGATCAGCTGCCAGGATGAATTCTGTCTCACTGGAGTGGAGAAGTAGCAAGGCATGACTGTGGGAAGGGATTTGTGTTCAGTTGTGTCAAAATGCTTCTAGTATTTTGGTTTGAGAAGGCAAGGTGAAGGTTTGTGAAGGTTTATGTCTCCCAAAATCTAAAAGGAAACATCACAACATGACAGAAGGCATACATCTAAGATCAGGGCTTTGTTATTGCTGAATTTCAAAGCCCAGTAGAGGGGTGGGGTGTCTAGGGAAAGGTTAGATTATCTATGTAGGAAGATTTTTAGGCAAAAAAAAATGTGAATTGCTACTCATTCTAACTATATCAATACTGGTGTTAATTGTGAGATTGTGTGAGGGAGTCTTGGCCAATTCTTTGGTTATAAGTTGCATTCCCAGTTTTTTCAGTACAATGGTAAATTGGTGTCCAGGAACAAAGAATAACTACTGTGACCTTAAAAATGTAATTTATTTGATGGTTAATTTCCAGTCAGTGGCAGCAAGGATCTATTGCATCATTACAGGAGATAAAGATCTCATCTGAGTCACAGAATATTCTGAATTGAAAGGAACCCACAACAATAATCAAGTCTGACTTGTAAGTGAATGGTGCATCCATGGGTTGAACCCATGGGCTTGCTGTTATTAGCACCTTGCTCTAACCAGCTGGGCTAATCTCAGGGTCAGCTGCTACTCTCTAAATTTTAGATTTTATGTTATTTAAAAGATGCTCCCCTGCCATGAAGGCTTTTAAGTTGGAAACACTTGAAGGCTCCATTCAACACCTGCTCACCTTACATTGGTCTTATGAATGATTGTATGGCAAGAGAAACCTTTGCTAAGCCTACTGAGGAGTTTGCTGTCCGTATAGGCTGCCTTCGGTGCTGTGTAGCAGCCTGGGTGTGAGTGGGTTAAGCAGGGATTGGTGGAAAACAGCTGAATTCAAGTATCACCTCTGATTTCAACTGAAACAGGAATGCTCTAAGTGTGAGTAATTTGCGCATATAGGAGTTGGGGAGAGTAGAAGGAAGGACATTTACTGAGTCTGGGTAAATCCTCACACTCATTTTCCTCCTCTCTGAGTATCCCATGACATAAATACCATCAACTGAGGTGAAGAGATTAAGATAGTCACACAGAGCAATCTATATATCTGCCTTGCGAGAGATAGCCAAGACAGTCACAATGTCCCAGGAACAACTATGGGGCAGGTCAGGCTCCTACAGCAAGCCCTGTGGTGCTGGCAGGTAAAGCCCCTGCTCTGTTTTAGGACATCCTCTGCTGTGCTCTAAATCACCAGAGGTCTGGGAATGTCTTGGCCTCAAACCAGAGAGGGGGAGTAGTCTTGAGTAAAGCATAATCTTGGTACGTGGATTTAAGTTGCCTTATACCATCCTGTGAACAAGAATTCACATTTCCTTGTGTTGGCTTTTGAGATTGTAAATTATATTTTAATGTAATAGTCCTAAAGGCTTGGTAGGCTGGTATGTAGGTCTGTGTCTAAGGAATTCAGTGTTGTTTGATTGCAGAGCTTACTATGAAATACCTGCTTTATGGTTTAGCTATTTTGGAGTTTAAATATAGATGTTATTAGAAATCATTTCAAGTCTCTATTTCTAATAGAAATTTCTCTTTTTATCTTTTACACTATAATATTTTCACAGCAAAGACTAATCATATTGCTTTTAGGTGTATGTAGTCCCTGAGACAAGTGTGAGGTTTTTGTACTGTTTTCATATTTATTTCTTTTAATAGAACTAAACCAGTGCAGCACCACTTACTGGCTGGTGACTCTTTCATTTCCAGAGCTCATGAAATATGGCTATGAATTGTTTGTAGATGTATGAAGGTCCTTTCACATGGATGAGCAAGGAAGGGACTAATACCATCACATTTATTATCATCAATAGCACCAAGAAAGATCTCAACCTGATTGTTCGGACTCAAACCTTACAGTACCCACGGCCCATTCTGGTCCTCTCTCATAGTTGGTTCCTAAGGTACCTCAGAAAGATGGTGATCCTCATATGAGAAACAGAGAAGATATTTCTGTTTTTCTACTCAGCCTTGCAAATCACTTAGCAGGAATCAGTGAAACATTCCAGCACGGAGAAACCATTCACCATGTTTGAGGGACGGAGGTTTATGCAGTTCAGACTTACATTGTTTTAACTCACCATGCAGCACTGGTGAAAGTGGAGACAAATGACCATTTATTTATTGTTCTGCTTTTTTCATTATCCCAGGGCTAAAGTAAACCACAGGCTCATGTGGCCAATATGTTATTCCCCAGTGTTAGAACTGTCCCAGGCAAGCTTTTTACATGGATTTGAAATGATCTTCTAAGATGCCCAGGTGAGTTGTTCTATTTAGTTGATTTTCTTTTGCCTTTTAATCTCGTTAGAAGAATTTGGTTTGAAAGTGGGGCACACAAAACTAAAATAAACCAGGCATTGATACTAGACTTGGACTTTATAGCATTAGAGGCTAGTATTTTTGAGTTTGGAAAAGATGGAGTAAATTTCAGACAAATTTTTATTATGGGCTTTGAAAGAAGTACTTTGAAAATATATTTAAAATTTGGTCCAGTTTCAGAGAAGGGTGTTATTATACAGCAACTCTGAAAAAAATTATATATTAATATTAAAATGCAGAAAAAAACTGTTAATAGACAAAGTAGACATCTGTCAATAATGGCAAAATGGACATATGACTTCATGTAAACTGGGCTTTATTGATTCAGTATCCAATTTTATTATACCTTTCTGGTGGAGGCACTTTGATTTAGCTTTTTTTTTTCCCCCCCAAATTCAACAGAGTGAAGGTTTTGTACTTAAGTAGGCTCTGGTGATTAAAGGTTTTCACTCCCATTTCTTTCAGGCACATTCTGCATAACCTTGGGAAAGTCATTTCATCATTGTGTGATTTTTAGTTCCTCACTGAATTCTTAAGGAGAGCAATATAAAACCTGTAGCTGATACACTATTCTGTTCAGGTATAGGTTTGCCTCTAGACAGCTATATCTAAACATGAATTAATTATGGAATAGAAAATGGAAGTCCATTTTGGCAAATAGTACTTGCTGAAGAGCAACAGTCTGTATGTGTGTCATAGTTTTATAAGATAATCTATAACATTACAAGCAATCTAACTGTGTTTATGAGAAATACTGTGGAAGGCTTTTGACCTCCTTTGTTTGATTAGAACAATTTTATTAATCCTAATTTTATCATCCTAAACTGATGATAAAAATCGTAGAATTTACCAGTTTTGCATGCAAGATGTAGCCTATAATGATTTTTTATGTTTTAGTTTATTCCAAAATGCCTGTGATCCACCAGACTGTAAGCTTATAGATACATAATTAATGTCAGTCAAGGAATGAGCAGAATTTTTTTTTAATATTTGGCTTCACACAGTGACTGGGCAAACACTTCTCTGAAATCTAAGAGACTGTGATTGATGTGAAGCAACAAAGAGTAAAATATTGAATACTGTTGCATTAATACTTTATGTAAATCACTTGCTATTTTCCAAAGGCTTAATTTATTTCCTATCTAGAAGGAAGGAAGGCACAGAGATTACAGTGTTGGCAGGAATAAATGGTGGGTGATGCTTGCAGGACCTTGCTCTGCATAGAACTGTACAGATAATGGATTTTGCCAGTTCTGGATTTGGGGCTGATTCTCTTGCATACTACATGGTTTAGTGGTTAACACAGTGGTCCTGGGTTAACAACTGGACTCTATAATCTTAGACAGCTTTTGCAACCTTAACGATTCTATGAATCTATGATTTTATGGCAAAGGAACACAGTAAGAAGTCACACACCAGGGGAGGGAGGACAGTTCCACCTGTCTGCTGGTGCCAATATGACCTGCATTTGTTTTCAGTGTTATTTGGATACTGATGATCTCCCTACACACAGCAGCACACTTGGAAATCACTTGCTTTGCAAGAGATCTGTGATTTGTCTCTGACCACAGCAAACACCTGTCATCTCCATCACACACCACAGCCCCACCCTGCAAAGTGCAGTACAGAGATCCCTGCAGTTGTGCTTCCTTGGGGATGGTGGTTTCAACTTCTCTGTATTTTCAGTTCATTTTATGTGGAAAAAAGAGCAAGGATGAGGATTTCTGTCAGTGCAGCTGTGCACAAGAGGTTATGGTGACATCCTGGCCTGGTGAATGAAAAGAATATTTAGGAGAAGGGTTTCCACACCTTGTTGTAAGCAGTAAGGTAGAAACTCACTTTACCTTCTTAGTTTCTGGAGCTGAATTAGTGATCCAAGAGAGAGTATTATTGAGCTAAAAAGTTGTCTTCACAATTGTCTCACAGTAATTAAAATCCATATGTTATCTGGACGTGGTTATAAACAATTCATGAAGATCAAGAAATGGGATTTTTTTAAGGAGTTGCGTGTGTGTATTCCTTGTAAAGAATTTTTTTATGGCTCCATCCAAATTGCCTTTTTATTTTTCTGCTCTTAATTTAATCTTAAATTTTCTTTTTGTGAGTGGTTTGAATATGTAAAATTCTGATTTTTTTTTTTTTTTCAGGAAAACTACTGTAGAACAGTCATGCATTAACAGTGCATATTTACAGCCTAGAGGAGGCTGAATGCCTGGAGAAAAAGGTTTCTTAGTTCTGTATTCATGACATTTTATTTACGTCTGTGTAACAAATAGACCCATGCAGTGTACATCTTCTGAACATATGTATTGCTTAAAATTATGTGTCAGCATGTTGCCACAACAGAAGTGCATGATGAGGCTTTAATTTCCTGGCTTACCCTTCAAGGCACAAACCAGTTTGGTGGAGGGGCTGGGCTACAATCACTGGAAGTTGCTACATCCCAGTGAGACAAGAAGGAGTGTCTCTGCTTCCTTCCCTAACGTGCCTGTGCATGCTTCATCCTGTTGCTGTTCTCTCCCTCCTTTGAATTCAAGCTGATAAGAGCTGTGGAGTTCTCCTCGGGTTTCCCCTGGGCTATCTATGAGGGTAACATTTGAAAAGCTATGGTAAGTTTGTGGCGTGTTTGAGCATATTTATGGTTAAGGTTAGCTTTGTTTTCTGAAATGCCAGTGGTGGTAGGTAGCAACCTGGGACAATTAGGTACTCTTCTTGATAGACATAGGCAAAGGTGCTCGACTGAAGCTGCTTAATGCTTTAAATTATTGATAGGCAGCAAAACTACTTGGAACTCTTCTTAATTCCTGTAAGGGTGTTGGTAAGAGCAACGTGCAGGGTGGGAGGCTCATGTTGCCAGGGTAAGATGCAGGTTTGTGCTAGCCCCCACCAGTCAGAATAGATTTCTTCTGGCTTACTTAAAATACAGGAGGAGCTGTATGGAGAAATCCATTTGATTGTCCTCTTAAAATCAGAATAGATGGAGAGATTTATCTGCAGCAGATAAACTGTTGCTGTGTAGTACCAACATCTGAAGCCTACGTCTAGAGGGTGGAAGCAAGGACAGGTAGCATGGGAAGAATACAGAGAGAGTGGCTGAGCTGTCAGGCATTTGGTTGGGAAAGATAAAGCCCTGATGGAATTAAACCTGACCAGGGACATCAAGGGCAACAAGAAAAGCTTCTATAGGTATGGTGATGAAAGATAAGGGAAGGTGTGGCCCCTCTTTGGAAAGAAATGGGAGACCTCGTTACCTGGGATTTGGAGAAGACTGAGGTACTTGATGACATTTCTGCCACAGTCTTCACCAACAAGTGCTCCAGCCACACTGGCTGCATTGCAGAAGGGAAGGGCAGGTGCAGGGAGAATAAAGAACCACCCACTGTAGAAGCAGATCAGGCTCAAGACCATCTAAGGAAATGAAGGTGCACAAGTCCATGGGATCTGATGAGGTGTATCTGCAGGTTCTGAGGGAACTGGAGCATGAAGTGCCTAAGCCATTATCCATCATATTTGAGAAGTCATGGCAGTCCAGTAAAGTTCCCACTGACTGGAAAAGGGAAAACATAATGCCTGTTTTAAGAAGGGATATAAGGAAGACCCAGGGAGCTACATCCAGTCTGTTTCACCCCAGTGACCAGCAAGATCACGGAGCAGATCCTCCTGGAAACTACGCTAAGGCCCATGGAAAACTGGAAGGTGGCTTGTGACAGCCAACATGGCTTCACTGAGGGCAAAGCATACCTGACAAATTTGGTAGCCTTCTATGATGGGGTTAAGCTGTTGGTGGGTGAGGGAAGAGTGGCTGACACCATCCACCTGAACTTGTGCAAAGCACTTGACACTGTCCCATAGGTGTCAACCTAGCTCAGGATTTTGAGCTAGGAGAACCCAGGGTTTTGAGTGGCAGAAGTTAAGTTACTGCTCAGCCTGTCACACTGGTTTGGCATGGACTCTGCACTGTTCCTGGTGGGCAGTGAACATTTTTCAGTCTGTGGATGTTACTTTTGGCAGGTTTTCTGTCTGGAGTGGTTCCGAATGGCTTATTATATTCTAAAAAACCCTACATTTGAACTTCTTGAACAGAGAAACAATAACGGTTCATGAACTATATTGAAGGAATTAGATGGGAAGAACCACCAGACTTCCCTCTGCAAATGTATAATTGTAATGTTTCCAGATGGCTAAGGTAATTTTGCCCCAGCTGGAAGCAGCAGGCTGGGAATGAAGAAAGCAAAGGTGGCAGCATGATTTCTGTTTGTTCTAACAGGTGATGTGTTGGTGGGAGACAGAGGCAAAGGTTCTAATAGAGCTGTCTGACAAACAGCCTCGCACACTTCCTTGGCATTGCCACAGGAGTAGCTTTGGAGAAAGTGTTGGTAAGGGTTTTTTTCATGCTGTTCTTTTTCTCCTAGAAAATGCTCTTTGGTCAAAATTGTATTTCCCTGGTGGAAAAATCTTATTTCAGTGATGCTTCAGATGGTTTTCTTTTTTTTTTTGGTGATGGTGGGGAGCAGGAAGGAGGGAAACAGAAGCAGTGTCCTGTTACACTAAAAACACCAGTTACAAGGTGGTATGAGGTAGCATGAGGTTTCTAGATTTGTACCGATATTTTTATTTTGTGAACATGCTCATTGAAGCTAAAATCACCTGAAATAACAACTTCAGTTTCATCATGCACAATACTTTAATTCACCTGAAATCCCATTTAATTGTTTCATTTTTTGCCTCAGAAATCCCCACTTGTGTTAATCCTGATTTGGAACATTGATGATTAAAAAAATGGTGGAATTTTCCACTGAGATGGATCTCAGTTCTAGAACAGGTTTCTTCATCTCTGTATTGTTCAAGTGTTGAAATAATTAAGTGGATATTTGTTTTGTATCTCTAGAATTATCAGGCTAAGTGCAGACTACAATGTCATAACTTTATATTCTAATAAGGTAGTAATTACACTGTTGTATTCATTCTAATCATCACCTGGGATGGGCATGGTAAAATGTTCCATATGACTATAATGTCATATCTAAGCCACTTGATTCACTTCTTGAATTTTTTCTTGTGATCATGTGCCAATTGATTAAACTCATTGATTTAAAAGTTCTTGATTCCTGCTGAAGACTTTAGAATTGTGCATCACCCCAGTATGAACTGCACACGATCATCTATTGAAAGGATTTATACTCAGTAAGTTTATTTTGTAGGTACTGCCCCTGCCACAGTACAGTATTATTTGGTGACCTTTAATAAGTCTAGAATAGTAATGCTGAGAGAGGTGCACTATAATGGTGACAGCAGCCTGTGCTGGGTTGACCCTGGCTAGACCAGGTGCCACCAAATCTGTTCTGTCACGCTGCTTCTCAGCTGGATAGAGGAGAGAAAATATAATGAAAGGTGATGAGTTCAGATAAGGACAGGGAGGGATCACTCACTGATTACTGACGAGGGCAAAACAGACCCGACTTGGAGAAATTAATTGAACTTATTACCAGTCAAAAGATAAAAGCAGGACAAGTAAGTAAGAATAGGTAAATTAAATCTTAAAAAAATGTTCCTCCACCCCTCCTTCCTTTCTGGGCTTAACTTTATTCCTGGTTCCAGCAGCGCAGGGAGATAGGGAGTGGGGATTGTGGTCAGTTCATCACACATTGTTTCTGCTGATGCTTCCTCCTCAGGAAGAGGAGTCCTTTGCCTGTTCCACCATGTAGTCCCTCTCACTGGAGTCAACCAGTCCTCCACAGACTGCTCCAGTGTGAGTCCTTCCCTTGGTGTCTGCAGAGTCGTTGTTCTCATATATTCTCACTCCTCTCTGGCTGAAATTACTTCTGCCCAATAACTTTTTCTTTTCCTTCTGAAATATCTTATCCCAGAGGCTCTACCTCTATCATTGATGGGCTCGACCTTGGCCAGTGGCAGGTCCACCCTGGAGCCAGCTGGAATTGTCTCTGTTGGACATAGAGGAAGCTTCTGGCAGCTTCTCGCAGAAGCCACCACTGTAGCCCAACCACTACCTAAACCTTGCCAGGCAAACCAAAAACACAGGCCCAGACAGTAATTATTTAGATAACTTCACTCTTTTGGAATTAATTACTTTGTATGCACAATTTTAGGGATATGTGGTTTTTTGTCTTTGGGAGGTTTCTTTGTACTGCCTTAGACCCTGGTGCAAGAGTGAGCCTTATGTCCTAATGCTTCCCTGTCAGGTGTGTGGGGTAATGATGATGGATGGGAGCTTGCTGAAACAAGGTTGCTCTCTGCAGTGAAGAAAAATAGGTCCTTGGACCCTTAGCCATCCCTTTCATCCTCCTGCCTGTCATTTTCCTCTGAAGAACAGTGTGAAGCCCACAGTCAAGAAGTACAGCTCAGATGTAGAAACACAAAGGACTGGAAAAGAGCTGTGGAAACATAAATGGCTGGTATTACAAAAGAGGCCAGAAGAACCCTGTTTTTCTTTTTTTTTTTTTTGGGAAAGAGCTTCCTGCTGAAGTGTGGAATTTGTCTGGTGTGGAATTAAGCAATACATTGTTGCCTTGAGAAAAGCACTTTAAAAAACTGAAGGACTTTGCCAGTGGATCACAGTGGAATTCTGAAACTTAGATAATTAAAGTCAAAGCCTGCATAGTACTAAGCGCATGACAATACTGTCACTTGAAACTGAGGATCTTCAACATCTTGTGGAAGGAGATCTGAAATTAGCCACCTCTCTTCAAATTCAGTGTAACTGTCTCTAGAGTTTTCTTTTTTAAAACCAGAGTTCTTAGATTCATGCTGGTAACTCAGTGGTCTGAAGTCAAATGATTATGTTTTCAGGTCAATGTGCAAGTATAAATGAGCAGTGATAGTCTTGCCAAATAAAATTGGGACAAAACCTACCAGACCACTTCTGAAGTGTAGTCTCACTGGTGAGTGGGATGGAGTTACGGTCATAAATTGTATTGCTGTCCATATTGGAATTTTTGCTAAAGAAAATCTTCTAAGTTTGGCTCTCTACAACCTGGTCATAAACTGTATTTGCACCTGGATAAATTTGGATGAAATAGTTATTTGGAGCATATCCTTGGTGCATTTGAAATGCTGTCTCTTGAAAATTACTGGACATATCTAGACTTCCAGCTTTGCTGTTGTTGGCTTATGCAACCAACATTTTTTTGTGCACCTCCAGATTCTCCCCCTTCTCAACCAATTTCCATTCTCTCTTGGTATTCTCCTCTTTTGTGCCACCCCTTTTTTTTCTCCATCATGGCTTCTTCTCTTATTTCCTCTCTATTCTTCCCTTTCCATTAGCTCTGAGTCACAGTGCTACCCAAACCAAGAAAAATCTAATGTTGGTGTTCTGTTCATTTCACTTCAATGACAAATGTGTCTCCCAAACTTGCCTCTCTCTGTTAAAACCTTAATAGCAATGTAAAACCCATCTCAAGTCTGGTCTAGCTGAAATGCTGTGCTCTGAGCTGCATGTGCTGTGTGGTGCAATGATGGGCCATAGAGCAGGTGCTGCCTGTGCTGATGGAACATGTTCCTCCTGTGCAGGCTCCAGTCCACTGGTTTTGCTGTCATTCCCCCAGTATTTGGCCTAACAGATTCAGTTTTTTAACTGTTTTCCCTAACTGTATTAAAATGCTAATATATAACATATTAGTGGTTAGTAGATTTTTTCCTCTGAATATTTCCCATTTTCATTTAAAGTTGATCATTCACCTGAGGAAAGACCTTAGCATATCCTTAATTAGTGCAATGCACTGTGCTGGTGTTCTTGACTTCCACTTGGCTGTTGATGAATCCCACTTTCAGTCCAGCCTGTGTGTATTTTTGACTCTGTGTTTATCTGTTTGTTAGTCTATTGTGACATTGTCAATTCTAAGCAGTAATTTGCTGAGCTTAAATAACCCAAGTTTTGAACTTTCTGACCAGTATCATTAAATGGTGACAGAATTGGCCAAGGAGAAAAACCCCCCGTTCTTGACGAACTGCCTAATGCAATTGAATAGGCTGAAATTAGTCCTGTCATTCTCCTTGCTTTTAGGCATCTCAAGGTAATTATAATGGGTAAAGCCAGCCAAGCTATAACTCAAATAAGGTCAGGTTTTAAGGCCATTTTTTTTTTCATGATTTGCCTTTCCCTCTAAGTAAAGCAATGATTATAAAGATTAAGTTAGCAGTTGCTTTTTCTTGCAGAGAGCATCTCAGGTAAAAAATGAACCAGTGGTAAATTAAAGGCAAATATTCAAGCAGAATAAATAATCCAAAAGTGGACTAGACAGAAAATGCAGCTGAGGCTAAGGAGGGTTGGGTCGAATCCCATTTCTGATGTTTTGGTTAGTTAAAAGCTGTGATTATGTTCCACATGAACTGCAACTTCATATATGCATTTTGCATTTATTAACTATGTTATGAAGATGATACAGACAGAGACGAAACTGTTATGGAGGATTTGGGATGGAACAAGCATGCTAATGAGCCTGTGCAAAAATGCATCTATTAGCCAGATGGTGAGTTACACAGACATTAGTTTCTGTTTACCATCTGCTTAATCCTCAGAAAGAGACAGGAAAGGAACTAGAAATGTGTAGAGGAACAGCAAACAGTAACAGTGTAGTAACCTTCACAATATGTCCTAAATATTGCTTTTCTTAAATAGTTGAGTGAATCTGGTAGTAGATACCAAAGTACTGCAAATTCTCGAAGTTTCTCCAATGCTTCATTCTTCACTGCATCCCCTTTCCCAATATTCCCTCTAAAAAGAAGACAAGTAGTTCCTCACCATAAGCAAAACACTTTTCGTGGTTCAAATCAGGTTACAGATTAAAAAAAAAAATGCTTTAAACTGGTAAACGTTGTGCATCAATTGGAGGAAAAATAAAGGTCCTGAATGTACAGAGAAAAAAACCTTAAGGTCAACTAGTCCAATCACCTCTTCAATAAATGTGTTTTTAAATGCAATTTGCAGCCTTAAACTTTTCAAATTATGGAGTGACAAAGTCAGGAAAAATAATTACCAGAAATGCTGTTGAGAGAAGTCTGTGTTTTAGTCCAACACTGGAAAACTGAATTGATTAATAATGTGGTTAAAATTCATTTTAGTGTAAGATTCAAAGGCACTTGAATCCTACAGCTTGTTTTTCCTTGTTCACTAGAGGGTAGCAGAGAGAGTAGTGAGAGCGTTTCAGCATGGCCTGTGCTTAGTAACAATGAATTCACTTGCAAGTGTCTGTATTCCGACACTAATCTGGTGCCCTTCAGGCTTCTTGGTGGAGCAGAAAGGGTACGTTTGAGGCTGTAAATGTAAACCAATAGCACAAAACTGAAAAGCACTCTTAAATGCAAATCATTCTTGGTTTTAGCACTGTTAATAACTGTTTGGTTTTTTTTCAGATAGTAAATATAAGCATTTTCAACATGTGCCTTTTTCAGGAAGCATGTTTTCAGGAGCACTGTATTGTGCATAGGGGACAATGTCAAATTTATGTAGGCAGACACTTATAAAATACTACCATGACCATAGAAGTTTACTGCTCTTCTAGGCTGTATTTGTGGACATTCCAGGGAAATAATTGCCTGCAGTCCAAAATTTCCTTCTGCCATCACATTAAATACCTGACAAAACAAGCCATTATACTGTATACCAGTAATGGAGACCTGGTGGCATGTCTGCTTCTACTGCCTGAAAATTCAACAGATTTCAGTATGACTTAGCTGTACCCTTTCTGGGGTACAAATGTCCAAAGCAATATAATGAGAAGAGTTTCAGCTGCTTTCAAGAGGGGTCATCTGCTCTGATGGTATTAATGGGCAAGCCAAAAATGTTGCCCTATAGGAACATACCCCACAATCAATATTTATTGCTGTGTCTGCTCTCTGGCATTTAAGATTTTAAAGTTATGCAGTTTTATGAGGGGTTGTTAAAGGTAATATTTAACTGGCTGAGGCTGAAGTTGTTATTATGATAGAAATCATCTTTTTTCCCCCAAAAACAATTCACATTGTGGTTTGCCTTTATTTGCTTGTGATGTAGAAAATTGGATCAAAAAAAACCTGCTTAAAAATGTTTGCCCATCTTTGTTTTATGTAGTCACTTGGGCACAAGGTAGTAAAAAGGGACCTTTCATTAAGTAGCGGGACTATTTGCCAACAACAGGAACCATTTGAAATAGTGCTCATTTCCCAAATAGCACTTAAGGTCCAAAGAAAACACCCTTTTGTAATCTCTCTGCATTGTGCCTGTAACAGAAGAGTATGGACTGAAAAACCTGTGTTGCCATCCTCCCCTGCCCCTTCCTGTCCCCATACACATGCAAAGATGTGCCCACTGCCCCTCACAACCTTTGAAGCCTTTGTCTCTGCCTCTGTGCCAGCCCTACATTGCAAATAGAGAGGTGGCGGGACTTCTTTGGTGTTACCCAACTTCATGTTCTGCCCATCAAGTGATTTCTGTAGGGCCAAAAAATATTTGGCAAATCTTTGAATGACTCATCCCTTTGTCTTAAAACCTCTTTTAATTCCTACCTTGTTTCTGGTCTGAATTCCACAAAGAGACTGAAATCCACAGAGGGGATTTATAAATGTGCTCCTTATTAAATAAGGCAAACAAAAAGAAAACATGTTGATGTAGAGAAGCATCCTCCTTGTTTTGCTGATTCAGATGTTTCATAAGTAAACATTTATAAACCAAAAGTGAAATATAAACTCACTTTGTATGCTATATAAGAAATGTAATATGGTCCCTTTCATCAAGTTGAATTGCCACATCAGTCTTCAAAGACTTTGGAGGCTTTGGAAGCTTTGAGTTGCAGCATAGCATACAGATGTCCTGCCTAGGGTTGAAGCTTTATTGTGTTTCACTTGTGTGATGGATCATGTCTGTGCTCTGTTCTTTTATCTCTCTTACAGAAAACCTTTTGGACTTTGATTCATACTGGGGACTGTAAATAATGCAATTGGTTCTGATGTGCTCCAGTGAGAGGGAGCCATAAGATAAGAAAAAGCCAGATAATATCTCATCTTCCTGAAATCTAGGTTGGAATTCACTGCAAAACAAGTTATATTCCCCATTTTCAATTAATTTCTTATGTCTTTTTAATGAACTCTTTTAAGACAAGTTTAAAGAATAAATTTCTACAAAATTATGATGTTCATTTTAAAAGATGTAATATTAGATATTTATCTTTACTGTAAAGCTGCTCAGGAAATTGAGATTTGCACAGCAGTTCTCAGACTGCCACTCCACTGCAGTAGTAATTAGTGCAGTCTTAAGCAAATTCTTAGTGTTGGTGGGTGTGCAATGTGTCTTTGTACAAAACACCTTTACACCATGCCCCAAAGCAACGTGAGCACCAGTCTCTCCCAGTCCCAGAACTTTGATATCTCAGCCTCTTTGGTGTTTGGGGCTGTGGGATTTGGGGTATCTGTGTTTGAAGTACTGCTTCCTGTCTCTGTGTTTATGTTCTTTCTTTCCCTGTCCTGTCAGCCTGTGCTTTTTGCACAGAATATGCTAAAATATAAGCACTGAGCTTCTGTGTTTTGAGTTCTGTCATCTAAGTTCTTAAACCCTTCAAGTAGGCTGAAGCACTCTCCATTTCTTTGACTTCTCCAGAAGTTTTTCCTCACAGAAATATGTATTTATTGTTTAAGGACAACTTTTCACCAGAAAAGCCTGAAAAATACTTTGCCAGTGTCATGCATGCCAAGATAATACCATTCACCTAGATGATGTTAGTACCACTGGACACTGACCCTTTAAACTGCACTGGTTTGGGGTCTTGCTTTCCCTTGTGTTAGCCCTCTGTTGAGTCTGACAGGTTATCTCCAGATGTTTCCAACAGATGTTGTGTCAGTATGGGGGACAAAAAGGTCTCACCTTTGTAATCAGATGACAGCTCATGTAGGTACATGGACCAGTCCACTATATATATTAAACAGAATGTATATGTTATCAAAGTACTTAACAGTGATGAATGTAATGATTTCTCATTTCCCCTGCTTATTTATCTCATCTGCTTTTTCATTCTGTTATCTTCTTTTTATTGGTCAATGTGCAAATGCTTTTTTGAAGGTAAGTTTGTCTATTTATGTTTATAAAATGCCAAGTATTTTACTGATACTATCAAATCATAAGTAATACTAATGTGAATCAACGTACATTGTATATACAAACCAATATTTAAGAATTTTATGAATTTTTTTACACTTTGTTTATGAGCCCCCCAGAGTATTTTATGTGCGTTTAGGCCACCAGTTCCTGTACTTGATGTAATTAAACTGGGCTGTTGAATTTTTTTTAACTAACCAACCTTGATGACCTCAACATTAATAAAACACTTGTTAAATGACAAATTTCTGCAAGCATGGATTTATTATTCAAGAAGCTAGTGAAAGTAATAGTTTGGAAGGCACAAAGCCACCTACAAATTTACAGTTTATGTAAGGACAGCCTATGGAAAAGTTTCAGTAAAGACTGAAATGTTTTGAAAGTAGGACAATCATGCAAAACCATGCAGGGATATAAATGGCAAGTGTGCACATATGCACAGTGTTTCCATAAACCAACTAATTTTTGTTCAGTGTCAAACCTGTCATCGCTGTTATTTCCACCTTCCGGTTCTTGATGCTGCAAACGTGTCTTAACCAGTTAATGTTGGCCTCGTCTTTAGAAATATCTTTGCCTTCCCCTTTCCCCAGTGTGTTGGTGATGAAACCATGACACCTTTCTCAATACTGGTGACATTTGCTGAATATTTTGGTGCCTGCTCCTGTGATTATCCTCTGTACACAGCCATGCACTTCAGAGGGGGAGGATGGTGGAGGAGTACAGACAGAGTTAATCCTGTCATAGGGATGTCTGTCTTCTGCTGCTGACTGTGCCAATGAGAGGCACTAGCTGCACAATGGGGTCCTTCTGTTCCCCAGTCTTTTTGTTCCCCTTTGAAATTGCTTTCTCTAAGCTTCTTCCATAGCAAGGTACAGTTGGTTACATTGGTTAGTAAGGAAGAGGAAAAGAGAATCTTGGTTGAACAAACCTCTTTACCATTCTTTGTGTTATCCACTGAAAACTAAAGCAGGTTATTTTAAAAGGATTTTATATGTTTATGTTGCATGGGTAGTATCTTGTGTACATTAGGTTTAATACACAGACGTGTGTAGGTGGCCTTGTGTGTACAGCCTCATGCCTCAAGTGTGTGTCCCTGTTTGAACTCGCTTGCTCCCCTTTATTTTCATAACTTGTTACAGTGAAGCTGAGTAATCGTATTAAAAATTGTTCAAAGCCCTGCACTTTAAAATAGTTCTATTGCATTGCTTTGGGTGAATACAGATATCCCCTGAATACAGGCATCCTAGGGAAATTAGGACAGTGCACTCTGTGAGTGTGTGCTTCCATGTAGCATCTAGAAGATGAGTTTGGACACTTAATTGATGTCAATCATGTAACTGGTTATTTCAATTTTAATCTTTGAATATTTTAATAATAAAAGCTGCATATATTGTGATCTATGAGTGCCTTTATCATTTGCTAGTAAGACCTTTTTGTGTCTTTCCTCCACTTATGTTTTCAGTTAAGAAGAAATGTGGGTTTTAAATCTCATAAGCGGCTGATTTCATATAGTCTACAGAAATGAGAGTTATGAAAGCACAGTGTGTTTAGTGAGGGAAGGCCCATGCTGACCTTGCCTCCCTGAGGACAAGGAGCATTCTGGATGCCATTCCACAATCTTTCATTTTTATTGGATATTTGGAATCTCTTCATTGAGAAGTTACTGGCCTTTGTTACAGATTTTAACTCTATGACCTATGAGGTATGGAGTCGGCATGGATTGTCCACAGGGTGCCTGAAGGTTTTAGTAATTTAAAGTGTTTAATATAGCCTAGCTGTCATGAATGTCCAGGGAAGGGAGTGCAGGGGAAGTAACTCCTACCAGCAGTGCTTTCTGTGCAGCACTGGAAGTCCTTATTCAGTGGGGATGAAACAATCTTTTGGCCATTTCAGTTTTTTAAATCTCCCTTGTACTTATACGTGTGGGAAGTGTATTTGGCACATTGTAAGCACTGATTTTCTCAGAAAAACAAGACAGCATCAAATGAAGCTGCACAATGGACTCCAATCCCTGGGGATAGAAAGGAAAGTCCCTTTTATATCTAAAGGGAAGGGGAGTATTTAGGTGCAGCCTTGCCTGCTTTGTCTGGGTTGGGCATGCAAAACTGTGGGATTAGCAGATGCAGTTTAAGAGGCTTCGTGCTGGAAGTGGCACAATAGTTTGCTGGTGCATAACTTGTGTCTGTTGACCTGGTCGCTGCTGCCTCTGAGCTAATGCCCAGACAGAGGAGTCAGCAGTCACTTTCACTGTGTCTGCTTTGTAAGAACAGTCAGGGGAATAAAGCAAATGCCCAGTGGAGATTAAATCTATACACACTAAGTCTTCATTTGCAAAGTCCCAATGGTGGTGGTAGAAACAGGAGGGGGAACGACAGGTTTTTACAGTTATTCATCCTCTTTTGCTAAGGAAAAAGACAAAATGCAGTCTCAGGAACTTTGCATCCCACTGGATGGTTTCTCATTCTCATATGAATCTGGTTGATTAATAGGTGATGTGGGCAGCGACAGCTTTCTGGTGCACCTTCTGCCTGCCAAAGCCCTGACATGTGAGTACACAAAATGCAGAGCTTCCACATAAGCTCTGAACTTCAGCAGTAATTTGTTTTCAGTACCTCAAGGTAGACATAAAGATGTTAATGATTTTATTTTTTCCTGAATGTTCTGAATTGGCCCTCATTTATCATAATGATTTGTCCAATCTCCAGCAAGTTTTTGAGTAACTATGGAGGTTTCAGAAGCCTCAAGAGAAGTAAGACAGTTAACTTCATTGAAACTTTGTGGAGTTTGAACACATGAGTTATTTATGCTCTTTTGAAAGTCTAATTGGTAGGACTACTTGTTATTTTTTTTTGTTTTCAAAAGAAGCACAAAGCAGCACTGGTAAGTTTTATGTATTTTTGTGTGTGTGTGTGTGTGTGTGTACAAGATATGTATTGCCTGTGTCTCTTGTGGCCTGCTTGTGTTGCTGCTCTGACTGCTGTGCTGCAACAAAGAAACTGCTTAATAATGTTAATTCTCCGTTTGGAACGGAAATATTTTTTTTGTTTCCAAACAAGAATGAGCTCCTTCCTGTGTTTCCTTGTAGTCCTCTTGTAGCATTAGAGGCTCCTTTGTTCTTTTCTGTTCTCACTGGGGAGCTACCCCAGTTTCAGAAGCAAGGCAGATGCTTGCTAAGCCACCTCCTCTTGAGCTGAGCTCCAGTACTACAGACCAACTTTGACTGGGAGATTAGGGAGCTGCTGTATGGCAGCAGGCAAAGGCAGAGCAAGCAGCAGGGGCAAAAATGAACTTTATAAGGCTGTCCTTAAAAAACTGCCATTTGAAGGTGACAACAGATAGGATGCATCTAGAGAAAAAGGAATTTTTTAAAAAAAATATTTACACTGATTTTGACTTCAGCAGATCATCTTCCTCTGCTGCAGAGGTTATCTGCTGACAGTATTGTTGACTTTTCTGAATAAGTACAATGAGGCTAAGGAAAAAGCAGTAGAGGCATCTCAAACATGCATTATTTTTCAGCTTTTTTTTTGTTTTAACTGTGGATCCTTTCCTCTCATGTCAACATTCCTGCTGCCTTCTCAGTGCTTCAGAGACACCCATAGTCATTGCTGTCAGCAGCAGCAGCCCAGAGAGCAATGACTCCTGCCTGCTAGGGGATGCAGCAGGGCTTTTGATCACGGTCTGGAGGGCATAAGGAAAACATTGAGGAAAAGTATCTAAACAAGCACTTAAAAGAGGATGCTGGCAATAAAAGGGAGATGGGTAGATACAATTGGAAGAATGTTTCCTCAGAAAAAGGGTGACGCTCAGCCAACTCTGAGACCCTCTGCTTAACCTGGCTGCAGTGGAGTTCCCATCTGTAGGTTTTCCTTCTGGTTACAAGGAGGAGATTAGAAAGCAATCACTGAGTGAATGTGCATGTGGGGTTTTTTGAGAGAGAGAAATAGAAAGGGATCCAACCTATACTGTTTTTCCTTCCATGAGGTTTTCTTTGTTCAGATATTTAGGGGAACAATAAAATATTATAGATGTTGGTCAGTGTCATTGTGCTCTGTGCCTTCAGTAAACCCTTGGGTAATTCAGCAAGTCTAATCTACTGTTTTTTTAGATTTATGAATTCTCACATTTTTGTTCTTTGGAGCTGGCCTTTCTTATTGAAAAAAAGATTGTTCATAATTACTTAAATGCACTTTTGTATCTCATTGAAAAGGTTAAAACTTGCACATAAATAGTGATATATTTTTACTTTTAAATATAATAATTATTTCCTATAATTTGTGCTGCTTTATGGGAGGCAAATATTTGTATCTAACACTTATATAAGCACAAGAAACAATCAAAAATATTCAGATGATTATGGACAGCAATTACTTCACCTGTTGAAGAGAAAAGCTTCTGATTAGTTGATGTCTCAGAATAAGACTTTCAAGAACACACAAGATTTAAAGTTAAAGCAAAGTGCTTTGTACTTCTCTGGAAGTGTTTCACCAGATTTGATAATCTCGTGTGATGACTTCTTGGATGGCTGGGGTTACCTCTGTCTATGTCTGTAACCATATCTGGGATATTTCATTTATGTATTTTAACAAATGTTATTAATATCACTACAGCAGAATTCAGTAAAAATTACTGATGAAACTGTTAAAGATATGTTTACATAGTATATAGACGGACATAATGTACATAACCTAAAAAGATAAATTGTCTTTCTTTACCCTTGAAGTACTCTCAAATTTCAGGAAATACTTCATGACTCGATTGATACCTAGTTCATGTTATTAATCGCTTAATTAGAATATAGGTATCAACTATTCATGTTTACATATTTCTGATTTGGTATCATGAAGAATGTCCCTAGAAAAAAGGGGGAGTGGTGGATATAGCAGTATCAGTTCAACTGTGTGCATCAGTTGTAACAGCTTCTTCTAGTCTATGCCAACAGCCTCCTCCACATCAGCTGCTGCCTATCTCATGTCCAGGAAAAGGAAAGGTGGATGAAATGGATGAAAAAAGATAGCATGGACTTTCATTTTTACCATAAATCTTCTTGTAAAAAGGCTCCCTAGCAATGGCATGGCTTTTTCAGTTGCACTGCTGCAATATTCTGAATGGCTCACCAGTTGTCTGTATTTTGGCACAGTTAAAGGCTGTAGTTTGAGAGCTCAGTTGTACTTTTACTGATGGTAATAACAATTCTGATAGTAAAGGCAGTATATTCAGGTAAGCCTGATTTAGCAAGTGTTTAAGAACATAAATTTTAGTCTCTTCCTATACTTTTATTTAAAGATGAAGGACCACTTGTAAACAACTGCCTGAATCAGGATTTTGGATGTTTTACTTTCCAACTGTTTAAAAGTCTCATATACCAAATGTTATCTAATTCTATGACTCACAAGGACGTGCAATTATTCTGTTATTATCTGAGAAAAAGAAAGGACTCTGAAAATTTATAAAACAATGCAAGCATAATAACAAAAACAAATTTACACTTTACTGTGTCTTATCTGATACTAACCTGCCAGCAGTCTAAGCATGTAGCAGAAGTTAAGTCATGTGAAGTGTTTGCCTATGTGAAGTAAGTGCATATTAAAATTAAAAAACATTTTAAAAATTGTGTGCCAGGGACTAAGTGTTTGATACCTCTCCAAATTTGAATTCTCAAGACCTCTCTGAATTAAGTTCTCATCATGAATCCCTGAGGATGGTGAGAGTTTTGTTATTAATGATTTTTAGGGATATTTGGCACATTTGGTGCCAAATAAAGCTCCTTGATGCTGAGCATCTCAGGAGAGCCAAGTTGCAACTGATTCCTTGGAAGACACCCCAGCATTATCTGTACTGATAACACGATTTACCCTGCTGTCACAAGAAAGGAGAAGTTTTTACACTTTCAAGTTTGGATTGTAACAAAAATCCATGTTTTGATTGAGAACACTGGGAGGTGAGTGCCAGTTACTGAATAAAATTTCACCATGCATCTGCGTGTTCAAATGTCCTGCACATTTCAGTTTTCTGAGTGCAGTTGCCTGGGCCAGACTCTGAGTCTGAAAGGTGACATAAATGGAGCTGAGCCATTCAGCATCTTTTGAGGACTGATCTTGTGTATTTGTCTGTCTTTTAATATAAAGCTGTGGCTTAATGAAATGCGTAAATGGTATTTGCATTGTTCTATCAGTGTACTTTAATTACTGTGAGTTTGTGCCTGCATTTTCCAGTGCTGGGCTTGTTATTTGTTGTGTTTAACCATGCATTTCTATAAGGATACAAATATTTTTAGTTTACTAAGCTTCCAATTTGAAAATAATTTGCAAATAAATGTAAGTAGGCATAAAAATTGCAGTATAAAGTTAATAAAATAGAAGTAAAATACATTAACATTCTGCAGTGGGCTTATGCCTCATCAATGCCATTCCTGAGGCTCAGTGAACCTGCAGTGACTCTTCACTTGCTTTAGGGATAGAAAGAAAGTCTACCAGCAGAGTAAAAGAGATGAAGCTAGAACTCATTTTATTTTTGTGTCAAGTTTTTTTAGTAAAAGCCTGGTTTTATGTGTAATTTGGACAAAACTTACCTTTCCTTCTCTGTGATTTGCTTTCAATAGGCTGCAGATAATGTTGTAACTCAATCCATGCCATTGCGTAGGGAAAATGCTTCCTGGATTATTTTTGTCCTTCAGCCATCATTCACATTCCCAGTTTATGCAAATTTAACAGGACTATTCATTTATCAATTTGTGAGTTGAGGAGTTTTTGAGGTATTTTTTAAAACAAATATTAGGAGAAATTGAAAGCAAGGCCTCTTTCATCTTGGGTACTTACACACTCAAGCATGTGAAAACAAGGTGAAAAATTAGAATTTTGGAAAGTATCTTCTTATCTTTCCTGCTTATTTAAGTAGGGTTTTTTTTTAATTGTTTAAGATCATTTGATTCATTGAAATTGACTCATATTCAACACAAAAACTAAAATGCAGGTATGAAGGCAAGAACTGTTATTTTGATGTGACTGAATTGCCTCACTAGTCCTCTTACAGGTTATGTCTACTAGTAAAACTAAGGGATATTTTATTTTGGTGGGGGTGATAGGGATATGAAAATTTAAACAATTTTACTTTCCTCTTTTCACTGCATTTGGTAATTATATATCTCAATCTCAGTAGAAACTGAAAAGTCTTTGTTCAATTAACTAATTGTATGCTTTTGCTCTGAAAACTCAGTCCAAAATGTGCATTAAAAAATAATGGTTTATGTTTATGGGATTCTTAATTAATATTCTTAGTGACCTAGAAAAGAATGCAAGCAGTCAGTTTCTGTGGCTAAAGTAGTTCAGAGACTGTCAGCTTTAGTCTGTGTTTAATAATATATATCAAAAAAGTTGATCTCCCCTCAAGAGTATTATGATATAGCACATGTTAATTTTGAGTGAGCAGGAATAAGTCACGTAACATCTGTTCCAGATGTTAAAATAGCTAAATAGCTAAAATAGCTAAAAGCTTAAGATATGAGTGATGCACAGCCGTTGTCACTTGTCTCTCCTGGGACTGCGTGGGCACCCTTTGGGATGGCATCTAATCTTTTATTTAGGTGTCCCATCTAGGCTCTGCCTCACCAAAATTTTTAGATGACTTTTCCGGGAGGGTGATTGTCTCTCATCCAGTCCAGCATAACCACCTGCATGGCCTGGGCAGTCGTTGGAGACCTGCTTCTCTGGAGACATGTAATGGGAAATCCTGCCCGCTTGCCTTTGGTGTCTGCCTTGGAATGGCAATTGTAGAAGGAGCACAGATACCTCAGAGGAGTGATCCATACATGAATGTCAGCCTGTCACGTCTTGTGTGAGCGGCTCAGCTGAGGGAGACAGAAGTTGTAAGCACTGTCCACACTTTGAGTTGGGGTCACTGCAGCCAAGCACTCGACAGTCATGAAACAAATAATGGGGGAGCCAGGCTTGAAGGTAGGGATTGGAGTGTTTATCTGCCCAGTCCCTGTTTCCAAGACAGTTTTTGCTTTAAAGATGCTTATCTAGTGGTTGAAAGTGTAAAGTGCACACATGTGCTTCCACCATTGCTGCCACTACTGCAGCCACATCTCGTTTTTCAGTGTTTTTAACAGACTTAAGCTGTTTGCTGGAACCTACATGTCTTGGAGCACAGCTGATCAGCAGATGCCTGTCCACCATAAGCATATGTGTGGGTAATTAACTTTAATGCACAGGGAACTGTGGGAATGTTAAGTAAGGAGTCACCTATTGAATTTTAGTGCCTAGGAGATTAGGTAGTTCTGGATAATGAGTGAATTAGTGTGTCATACAGCTTGAGTAGGTTTTCAATTTCACCTTCATATTTTATTTTCTTGGCACTTTTTCTTTCTGCTACGTCCGAGCTCTCAGGAGAACTCTTGGCATGTGATGACTTTCTGGCTTCCCCTCTTTTATCAGCAGGTTATTGGTCATCACTCACACCTTACTGAAAGCTGAAATAACTGTGTGCTTCAGCTGATGCTATCTAGAGGTTTTTTTAAACAGGATCACAGAATCAATTAGGTTGGAAAAAAGGTCTGTGATTATGGAGTCCAACCTATGACCAAACAGCACCACGTCAAGTAGACCAAGGCACTAAGTGCCACCTCCAGTCTTTCCTTAAACTCCAGACTTTTCTTAAATGTTTCCTTTGTTAAGTCACTGGCTTAATCTACTAAATCCCATGTGATGGTGCCAGCAGCCATCCCCTTTCAGGCCATGGGGTCCCCTTGCTTTCCCCTCTGGGATCTCTTGTCTTCAAGACATCTTTCCTCTGTGAGCATCTCTCCTCTATTCCTAAATTTTTTTAAATTTAGGAGATAATCAAGTGAGGCACATCTTAGAGACATTTCTGAGCTGATATTCCTGGTTTCTCTGATGTTTATCAAGGATGTGTCTTTTATCTTGGCCTTGGGAGTGTTATCATATATATGTGTGGGAAGGGGAAAATGGCAGATGGGAAAAAGGGATTTTCAGTGGAGTGAATACCAGCACTGGTGAATGAACATAATTTGAATGGCACCCAGACTTTTTTGTCATGTCCTCTGTTCTCACCAGTGTGCGCTGACAGTGTCCAGGCAAATTATTTGAACTTTTCCATTATTAACTATTTTGTTGCCATAGGAGGGCAGTCTTACTTAGCCTTCCTTTCCCAAGTCATGACAAGTAAAGGAGTGAGTGGGGCTGGCACATTTCTTTTAAACTGGAAGAAGTCAAGGCTTAAAGCAGCAGTGCAGATTGGGCATTCCTGCTCTGCAGATGCTTCTCATTTTCCTGCACTGATGCTCAGAGACACTAAAACCAACATCAAAGAGAGAAACAAATGAAATGTGTGTGCCTCCGTGCTTGTCCAACAGCCAGCAATTAGTGTAGAAGAATCAAAGTTATTTTTTTTGTGATTCACTGAAATAATTTGTTAGTTGAGGGTAAGATTACTTGCCATGGTATTTCTGCTTCAGTTGTGAAACCTTTGCAATATAGGTCAATATACATATCACCAAAAGTTTGAGGCATCAAATTTTGAGATGATACTTAGATATTGTGCCCATCTGAACTGATAATGTATTAGTTGAAATAGTTGACCTTGATGTGTGGATCACACTCAGGATGTGTATTTTTCCCTTAGGGTCTGTGAACAATATGATGATTTTGCTGGTTTCCTAAAGTCTCAGCAATAAAATTTCATCATCATTAACCAAGAACTGCAAAAATTATTTTCACATTCAGGTTTATGTTTTGCAGTTGTATGTGCTTACTTTTTATAAATAAAATTAGCTTTAAAAAAGTATCATGGAAATTTATTTTATTGGGAAGTAATGTATGAGCAAAGCTAGTATCTATTTATCAAATATTTTTAACCTAGATAATATGTCTGAAAAAAGAATATCAGAATGGGCCATTCTAGAATAACCTAGAATATCAGTCTGAAAAAAGATAAGTAAAAAAATATTAGTTTGTAGAGATGTGGTTTGCAAGATTTTGGTGGATCACCAAACAAAGAGAGGCCAAATCAAACCACACTGATAAAGTTTTTTTCAATTAATTTGCTATCATTTTCCCTTTATAGTAGCCTGGGACTAAAAGGCTTAGGAGAGGAATGTATTTTTAGGAACCTATTTAATTTCAGTTGAAGTGAGAAATTAGCACATAAGAATTGTGATAGACAGAGAAAAAGGATTGAAAGTGGCAGAGGAAGAATAGGGGAGTGGTTTCACATAATAATAATAACAGAATAATGAAGTTAGGCAATTTGAAGCATAGTGATAGCTAAATTATTATAGAAGGCGACTGGAAAGAAGGAGTAAAATTGCCTCTGTTTTTTATACCTTAGTTAAGGAAAATAAAAACTGTAAATACCCAGTAGCATCATTGCCTCTTTATAACTCACTTAATATGTGCAGTAAAAAACCAATGTATAGTCGGGTTTCCCCACATTGGCCCTCCAGGTAAAATTCATGGTGTAAACACAACTAGGTGTTAGAGAAGACCAGGTTTGCCTTATGCAATTTCATGAGCGAGTGTATGGAAACTACATGATATTACAGTCACCATTTCTTAGGTGTTACCCTATTCCCCTTTGGATATTGTTGGACTAGTGAACAGAAACTTGTGTCAGAAAAAACTTAGAAGAATGATGTAAGTAGGATAAATTACTGGTAGAACAGGGTACAAATGAATTGTGTTTAACAAATATTTTAGTATTTCAAAATATAAAATATTAGTAAAGCAGAGAATAAAAAATCCACTTCATAAAGCCTATACCACAGTTCAGTAAACAAGATTAAGTTAATATTCTGAATCTCTCTCTTGATGCTTTCAAAAATATCATCTAGTGAGTTACCCTTTGGACAAACTCTCATGGTACTAAAGGTTGCTCATTAAGAGCAAACCTCCTGCTTCTGCATTTCAGAAAGTCAAAGAATGAAGTTATTTGTTTCAGGACAGAGAGATTTTTAACTCCACAGGCCAGGAACTGCTAGCTTTGTTGACAGGCTACAAAAGATGCCCCAGCACTCAGGGCACCATATTTGTAGATGGAGAGAAGGTTCCTGTCCCCGCAGTGCAGCAAGAGTATGGGAACACCCTGCTTTGCTGGTCCTGATGCAGACTTTTTTCTTTAGGTACCCTAAATTGTATCCACCATTATTTATTCCTCAGATCTATTAGATTATTTAAATTCAAATTATGAAAGGAATTCCTCAGCAAGTAATGGCCTCCAGTTCAGAGCTAAACTGAAAATAATAAAATGCCTGTGTAAAAACAACCTCAGAAAAAATTACCAGCTGTATGGGAATAGAGAATCAGTTGAATTTATTTCCCCAAACACAGTATACTTTGTTGATATTTCTTCCAACTACAACCAACTTGAAAGGAAGAGGAACTTTATTCATGGGAATGTAGGTCAGTCAGCAATACAAACTCCTTTTTTTCCCTCCTCAAAGGCCCCATATTTGACGGTCTATATATAATAAATAAGTAATGATTGTATGTGGACAAAACAGACTAAACAAGATATGAAAATTGGAGGAAAACTGTCTAGATAGTCTAGATCCAGTTGGTGCTTCTGATTCAATTTGAGGTGCCAAAAAGATGTACCTGTCAGCACACCTGCGGCATCTTTCCTCCCCTCCCAGGCCTGCAAACAGCCATCTCCCATGTCCCAGCTGTGTCTGGCCTTGGCTCAGGGTGGGAGCATTTCCCCACCGAGTCCGCCGCTGAGGCGAGAGCCCGGGGGCAGCCACCTGCCAGGGCTGGGAGATAGGGCTGGCGTGCTCATCTCTGATTCCTCCTCACTCTCCATCTCTGAGGAGTAACAACTTTATCTCAGTGAGCACAGAGAGGCAAGTCAAAGCATTTGAAAATGGTGGTGGTGTGACCCAAGAGATGGGAGAAGATGAGCTGCAGCACATTTCTTGATGAGATGTTTCCATAGTGAGGGAGTAAAGAGGGCTGGAGAGATGAAGGCTGTGTGAAGGTGTGAATGAAGTATGCATAGAAAATTACTATTATGTTGTGCTAGTATCATAATTTAGCTGGTTAAACTATTTAATGATGCTTCCAAAGGTCTGTATTTGCTGCATTGTGGTTTTTTGTGCTCTCCATGATAGGTAGCTCCATCCCATTAAATCTCATTTCAGCAAGCTTCTGATAAATGTGATTTATACCCAAAAGGGTAATGTTTTCAAAAAGACATTTTCTTCCTTGTAAAAATATCCTTCTCTTGTCCTGTTTGCGTGCCATTGCATTCAAATCCAGTGATTCATCCAACAATAATCCAGTATCTACTCTGTAACCCGTGTTTTGAAAAAGACACCACATAAACAAACATATATATACACACACACACATACTGTACTGTAAACTTGACCTTACTCTGGAGTAACTTCTGTACTTAATCTAGCTGGACAAAAAGCTACTGTTAATGGTTCTGCATAGCATTCTGTGCCTTCTGTGACACAATATGTGTGTGATTAACTAAGATGCACCTCTAGAACTGCTCTGTTTCCACGTAGCAGGCCATGGCAATGTCTGTGAGCTAAGGACAGCAAACAAATGAGAAAATATATTAAACTCTCATGATCTGTACAGTGACAACTATGTCCTTGCTACCCTATCTCCTACACATTTCTCTACTTCTTCTGATGAATCATTAAAATTTAAAAGGCATTTTTTTTGCTAGAAGGATGTTAATGTGTTGATATCTTCTACTGATAGCTTTGGTGACAAAATTCTAACATATCTTTACTCAGTGCACTCCCAATTGCAGGTGGCTGTGGCTGGGTTATTCCCTGCTCTTTCATTCCTTCTTGCTTACCCCTCAAATTATGTATAAATATTTTTAAAAACCCTCATAAACACTGTGTGTTATAGCCCCAGTCTGCATTCCTGTGTATTTTAGTGGATCTCTTCTTCTCAAGATGAGAGATGTAAGTTTCCAAAGCAGAATGAGATGATGAAGGAAAAGAAGACCTTTGTTTATTTACACTTCAGTAAAGCTTAATTTTCTGAAAAACCCCTAAGTACATTTGTAAATACAAGTTTGGGATGCCCAGGTGTTATTTTTGGCAATGTCTAACATTTAAGGAAACATCTATTCACTTTTTTATCACGTGCAACTATAATCATAGATTGCAGTCTATGATTGTAAGTATGATACTTTAAAATGTATAACATTAATTGTAACAACTCTAGTCTTAGTCTATCTAAAATGTTTGGTGCAAGCTGTGGATCAGACTAAAACAATTAAAGAAATGGGTGAGTTCTTCTTTCCAGCACTGAATGTATGTGAAACAATTGTGTTCCCTTGCATGCCAGGCAAGGCCTTACAAGTTCTTGTAGACCATAAGTAAAGGGATATGTGGCTGAGATGGTGCCTTGGGGCTAAATTCTTGTGAAATGATAAATCTGAATAAGTAACAAAGCAGCCTGTCAAATACAGGGCACATTGTTAGATGTTGATGCTTGAAGGCTGGGAGGGATGGGTTGCCTGAGGAATGATAAAAATGATGATGTTTACAAGAAGATATGTTAAGTTGTGTAAAATGATGACTACATATTTCCAAACAGGAAATTGGACTAATGCAACTTTAAGGTTATGCTGTTAAAAATCATACAGCATATGAATATTTCAAGGAATACTGAAGTTAGGTGTCCAATGGCAAAACTGATTTGGGTTCCCTGTGTTGCATTCAGTAGTACAAAAACCAGCCTAAACTACCCTGAGTCAGGTGATGTGCAAGAGGCAAAGCAGAGATAATACTGCTTTAGTAACCTTCTTTTATGTTTTTTGGCATAGCAATTAAACCATAAATGTTTTGTAACTACATTAGCTTAGTTTTAACATGTCTAATATCCTATCCTGCCTATTCTAAAGCAAAAGAAAGCAACTGCTACTTTCAGGAGGAAGAAATTTTTTTTTCTAAATAACAAGTGATTGTCTCTGGACAGTGCTCAACCATTACTGGTCCACAGTTGCTAGTGGTAGTGCTGCCCATCCCATTGGAGAGGTTACATTCCAAGTTCTTCTGAGGATCAATTCCCTTGATACATGCACTGTAGCTGGGGGGCACTTCCTCATATTTAGGGTTCTAGACTTGTATCCCTTTGCAATTGCCTCCCCTTTTTTTGATGACAGAGGTTAAAGGAGAACTTGTGTCTACCTCTGACTTTGCTTTCCAGGCTGGGAAGAGCAGTGCAGGCTGAGCCCTGCACTTCCATCACAGCTCACCAGCCTTGCAGCATGGCAGTGTTCAACTTCTGTGGCTGAAGCTTTCATGGAGCAGGACCCAGGCTTTAACTGAGTTATATATTCAAGAGCTTCCAAACTGGAGGATAATCTGTTCTGGTCTTTGAAGTGTCTGGGAAAGTCACTCTCCTGCTGACTGTGTAGAATTCTCTGCTATAGCTTACATCTGAATCTCCCTCTGTCACTTGAATAAACCTGCCAGCTGCTGTGCCTTCATTTATTTTGTGCCTCAAAGCCACCCTTTCTTCTGTCTATTTGTTGTTTATTTGGAAATCATTTGACTGTTTAAATCAAGTATTTCAAGTCCTACCAGGACCTCTGGAAAACTTTGACTGCGTTTCTGCATTTTGGATGGTGGAGTAAAGAGCCTCTGGGAAACTTTGGCTCCATGGATGAAGTACAGGTTGTAGGTGATACGCCAGTAATTTTCTCTGTACTTTCTAGGTCAACAAACACTTCTAGCTTCTATGAAGCTTCCCTCAAAATTATTTGTATTGCTAAGATATTTGTCTTTCTTGAGTTGTATAAACTGTATTTGACCTATGCATTAAAAACAAAACCAGTTCGGTTCTAATTCTTGGAACAGGTGTTGGCGGTTGTTTGCTGTGCTGAGAGGTGGAGGTATTTTTGCCTCTATCTGAAGTTTTTCAGAAGTAGTCTATAAACGTTTCTTTTTCTGCTCAGGTGTTCCACCTCTAACATAAATCATGAGTGTCTGTAAATGTAAGTGTTCAGGGTGGGGGGTGGGTGTGGGGGTGTGAGGATTCTTTTGGCAAGACAAGGAATGAGGGTTATATGTCAGAAAGATGTCTGCTGAGATAAAACGTTGGGTGGGTAGGTATGTAAAAACTGGCTATGCATCTTTGATAAAAGAAGAGTTGTTTTGGACTAGACGGCTCTAAGCAAACACCCTTGGATGTTGAGAGAGGCAATCCTGCACTGACCCCTTTTTTTTTCTCCCTGCAAGGTTATTTTGATCCTGGACGCTAATCACATCCCCAGCCAGCCACACAGGCGAGGAGGACAGCATGGGGGCAAGTGGCTGGTAGCAAGGGATGATTGGGTAGCTTTTTTCTTGGGACAAACATGTGTCTATTTCTTAATGATGATAATTCAGATACCTGGGTAAAATTGAAGGTTTAATTTTCATTTAGTGGAGAGAAAAGAAGGTAATGTTTAATTTCTCTAGAGACTCAATTTTTAGAAAATTGCATACAATATTATGTAGTAAAAATTTTTTTTACTGTCTGCTCATTTTCTGAGAATGCTCACAGGCTTTGGCTTGCAATTAAGTACTAATTTAGTAATTCATTCTTTGTGGCCTATGACTGAAATGTAGTTTAATATGACAAACTTCAAACTTCTATTTTATCCAAGTAATTTTCAATTAAAGTGGAGCATTCAGTGAATATGAAGAGAAGAAATATGGGTGCTTGTCTTCATCTCGTTGGTTAATAGATGACTATGGAATGTTGATAGAAGAAGACTTTTCCCCAGGTTCTGTTTTGAAAGAGACAAAGTGCTGTGGTTGATGACAGAAAGTTCTGCAGATTGTCATACCTTTCTGTTACATGTCTTTATTCAGAATTTTATGCCTGATTGCTTAGGTGAAAAATCTTGTCTCATGTGAAAAGGTATGTTTTCCGGCTTATGTCTATTCTGGCCTTTAATATCAATACTTTCCCTCTTATACTAAGATTTATTTAGTGCCATTTCTTTTCCCTGGTTGTTGTGTTGTGTGAATCTGGGTTCTTCTTAACCACGCATGTAACAGACTCTCATGAAAAGTAGAAGGGTAAGATTTGGAACTTGCTCTGATTCCTTATCTTTTGGCATAATGCACATTTGGGTTTTTTTACTTACCAAAGTGCACCAAGTCCAAACATAGTATTTTGCCAGAATCAGTGAGGACTGTTGACCTACTGGCTGGGGTTGCTGTGAAGAAACCCTTCTCTGGAGTTTTTCACCCTGTTAGTAAGTGATGTGCACTTGTAGTTCCAAGCCAAACGTACCTGAGGAGCTGTGAGTGATGAACGCTCCCTGGTCTGCTCAAAGGCTGCAGTTTCCCTGTGATTTGTGGTCCTGCTGGTGCTCTAGGATGGTAGCAAAGCTACTACTTTTCAATGAGTAGCCTGTTACTCTTCATCCAACGAATTCACTGACTGGTCCTTATTGCTTGATCCTCTTGGGAGAAGCATTAAGTGATTCCAATCACAGTAGCAGGAGGTGATAGCCTCTTTCTTGTTATGGTTTGATTTCACAAAGCTTTGGAGTGTGCTGCTGTTCAGTGCCATGCAATGACCAGGGTGCCTGGGAGGTCTGTCAAGAACTAGCTGGGAGCTGTGGGGCTGTCCTGCCTCAAGAGAAGCTACTGCTCAGCCTTGAAGGAATTACTTCATTCAGAATTAGACTTTATGAGAGTACAAGCTGCAGGGAAAGCTTATTAATGAACTGGATGAGTTGAAAGGTGAGTGCTAGGTTTTTGGAAGTAAGACAACATGGAGGTGTCATCAGTATTGGCCACCCTCCCCACCCCTCTCCCCAGAAATCCAGAAAGATGAATCATCACAACAGGAGTCACCTAAAATTGGTATCCAGATGTTCTGGGTGCAGACAGGAGACAGGTGTTGAAATGCAGGAAAGCCTCCTGGGGAGAAGCCAGAAATTAGGATAGTTGATGGTGAGATGATCCTCTGGCATTTACAGGTTTTGCTATCTAATGTGGGAATGCAGAGGAGGATGTTTTATCTTAAATGTCATTTCATGAACACAGTGATTAAAGTGCTTACACTGGAAGTAAGATTTTGGTAAAATGTTTTTTTTTTTCCCAGAAAGAATTTCAACCCTACTCTAAATTAAGTACTTTAGGAATTAACTGATTAGAGTACTCAGAAACCAGTGGAAGAGTCTTTCTGGACCATTCTCTGTTGTTGGGACTGCTTCTGTATTTTAAATGTAAATAATTATCAGAGTACAAGTCTATTCCTTTATGTCACTTGCGGTTCTCACTCCAGATTATAGAATCCAGACAAGCCACAACGTGAGAAATTTTTAAAATAAGCTAGCAATGTTCATGTACACTATCCATCTCGACATTAGTGCTATTCATATTCCTATTGTATTGGTGGTTCTGACATATATGAGTGTTTCTCACAGCTGTGGTGCTCCATTTCATTTTGTCTGAGAAATAATGAAGGTAAGCATGAGAGTGATGCTGTCCTTAGTGGGCAGGTTTGGAACCCTTAGAAATGATGAGTTGTCCTTGGGGCTAGTGCAAGCACGTTTGATTGCTTGCAGGCATGGGGCCTCCCAGCCTGGGCAGAGCTTCCAGGATTTATCCCTAAAAGGCGGATGAGCTTGCTTAGGAGAAGTGCTAAGTTTTGAGGGACCTTGCAGATGAGTATAAAAGGATTTTGATATTTTATGTGCCTAGGTTAGCAGATGGCAGATGCAATGCAGTACACATTAATGTAGAATAAATAATGAATCTTAGAGAAAAGAATAAGAGGAAACATCTGCTGAATTGAAACAGGATGTATCATATTGACCGAGAGAAGAGCAAGTTACCATGGAGAAATTCTCAAAATGGGCAATACAAAGAGAAGAAAAACCCTGTTACTGCAAGTTTTTGTAATTTTTTTTTTGGGGGGGGGGGGGGGGGGGGGGGGGTTTT
>VZRZ01001330.1:1454599-1502367 GCA_013398175.1 Climacteris rufus
TTGGGGGGGGGGGAGAGGAAGGGATGTATGATTGCTTTGCAGGAACATATATATTAGTTTACTGGTTTAAAGAGTTTCTGCCACTTGAACACTGAGTTGTGGGGCACTTAGAGCCATATCATATCAATATATCATATCCTATTGCCCACCAAGGGGCATTTGAGAAATGTGTCAGTAATTCAACAGAGACTGAAGCAACTCTTCCCGTCTGCATTAATGTGCCAAAAGTGTGATGGTGCAGAGGCTAAGAAATACAAAGCTTCATGTTTAGGGGCAGGATCTAGTTGCTCATTCTGTTGAATTTTTGTGGCTGAATCCATAAATGAGCCAAGGTGTGGCAATGCTGCTTCACAGTAACCACTGAGGGCTTTACTATAAGCGAGCAAATTGTTTGAGTTTTTGGTTTGATGAAAATGTTACTTTCTAGGGAAACAATCTTCTGGTTCATTCCAGCACTGATTATTTTTGTATATGTGTTAGTGAATTTAATTATTTCTTGGTGTTTCAATTTTTAGACTGTGAAATAAAGGTGGCCTTGATATTGTTGACAGGTTCAATCCCTGTCTTCTTCCTAGTGCTGAATTTAAATACCAGTTTTGTACCTGACCCTATGTAAGATAGGTAAAAAAGGGTCAATTCCCATCTTGCAAATCCTATGAACTAATAGTAGTAATACTGGTAAAATCTTTTTATTTTTGAGTTTTAATTTGTTTGAGCTTTGTTTTATGAATGTTAAATCAAAGAAACTTAATACAATATTAGTTAGCATAAGCTTGCTCATTAGCCAGGAGAAGAACCATTTAAAATCATAGCTGTTGCACAACTGTATATTGATATACAAATTTTAGTGGTCATGTAATATTTAAAGAACATTATTCTGTTTTTTTATTTTAATAATTGGCAGAAAAACACAGTCAATACTTTTAACCCATGTATCCAGATACTGAGCTTATTCATATTTGCAGAATAAATGATCCAGCAATCAGTGAGACTGTGATATACTTATTGTGTATATTTTACAAAAATAGACTGACAGGGATTCTGAGATTCCTATCTCAGTTTTACAATAACAAAAGCAAAACAAAAATTAATAATATTATCTTTATGTTAGTATACCATTAATTATTGCAGTTCAAGTGCTTGGATGCTACTGGACAAGTACCAGAGGATGGAAGGGAGATTTCCTGGACTATTAGTTACAATGTGTTGCAGTGCAGGAGAGCAGCGACCCTGTGGAAGTGTCTGCACAGATTTGACTTTGTGATACGTTGCCTTGATGACAGGATCAAGTACCTACAAAACTGAATGGTGTTAAGATGACCTTGATAAGTCAAATGAAAATGTGAAATGGTCTGGAGAACTAAAGGTGACAAATTCTTCTTAAGACAGAGCTGCTGTTGGCAGCAGCCATTAAAAGTGCTCGGTTTAGTGGTTCTTTCCTCTCTATGGTTTAAAATAAAACCAGTAGTTATTATTTAAAAAAAAAATCTCAACACCACTGCAATAATGAGAGAAATTTGTAACTCTCTAGTTTGTCACCTTGGAACAGGACAATGCCCATACACAGTTGTTCTGCAAATATGTTCTTATCCCTTTGTACCTGCGTTTTGTTCCTACTCTCAGGATTGTTTCTGCCTGGTTCATTTCTGCTGAGACAGAAGGTGGATGTTGCAATACCCATCTCTCTTCTTTCTTGAAAGTTTAATGTGAATTAATTTCTTCATTCGGTCTCCTGATGAAAGAAGTACCTCTAGCTGACAAGCTATTCGCTTTTATCTCAGTAATTGTATGGGCCTCTTGCCATCGTGGTATCTAATTCAACACATTTCGAAAACTAGGAACCTGGTGCAAAAAAGAGGGAATGTGATTTAAAAAATAAAAATATTGAAAACGAGTGAAAATTACTGGAAAACTTGCTGACCTGGTATGTCGTGTTTGCTTGTCTGTAAAGCGTCCACTTAAATAAAGATAGGAAGCAGGGAAACAAATGTCTGAGATGTCATTCATAATAAACATAGATGAGCATTTGATTTAACATTCAAGGAAAGTAGGCACTTTATGGTGTTGGGACAAAAAAAAATTACTAGAATTGGAGAAACAGTGATTGGACAAAGCCAAATCACATACAGTGGAATACTGAAAGTTAAAAATAGTAAGGTTCTGTGTATTACGAATATTATCATGATTAATAAATATTCTAACAGAAAAACTAGAAGGCAGTAAAGATTCTGCTGAGAGTTGGAAGTTTTCCTTGGAGATCAGGATTTGAAACTCTTTGCAGCATGGGGAAAGGGATTACTACAGATCCCATAAAACAAGTTTCCACCAAATGTTATTCTATTTTGAACTGTTAATGTTTGTGAATTATTGGCAGCTGTGATCTAACAATTATGCCATCTTTCCTTATTTACATTTCCTGTCTGATGTAAAATCTCAGCAGTTATTGTATATCATTTGGCCTTCTTCAGTGCTTAATATTTTTCCATATTTATCCAAGTCAATGAGAAAAATATTTGAATTGGCATTACAGAAGATTCCCATAAAATAAAAATGTTTGCTCATTGAATGTAGAGAAGAGTGACCAAGACAAGACAGTTGTATTAAAATATCCCTCCTAATGTGCAAAATATGCATTTACATTTCTTAAACACTTGTTACTTGTGTAATTCTGTTTGACATGTGGCTGTAAATAAGTTAGTTGAAGACTGAGTTGCCTTTGACAAGATCTGCGGGTGTAAGTGTACAAAGTGTCTTTTATAAATGTGTGTGTGCATGGCAGCAAATGAGATAAATAGCATTTTATCTATCTAGCTATCTGTTTATAAGGTTTTGGCAACTTAAGTTCAAATGTTTAGGCTTTTGGTCTCATTTTCCACATTCCAGATCTCAGAAAGACTTCAAAGAGCTGCTAATTATAAAACAAGCCAAACCTCTCTTGCTTTGATAGGTATTTGAGAAATGTCTATGCACTCCTTTTGCAGTGGAGACACCCTGTAACTTCAAGTGCCTGAGCTGACACAGCAGGTTGGCAGCAGAGCCAGGACTGGGGGGCTCTGGTGCCTGGGGCTCTGCTGCCACGCTGGGCATGGGCTGCCAGCTTTGTTCTCTGCAGGCATCATGTGCACTGCAGCCAGGATTATTTACATTGGCAGCAGCTCTTTATTCCCAGTCCCCTGTTTTTTTCCAGGGATTCTCCCTTGCCCCAGCATCTGCAGTACATTCAAAAATTTCATTTATGTAATGGGAGGCAGGCCACGGATTCTTCAATACACTGCATTGTCTCTGTAACTGAAAACGCAGGTTGAATTCAATAAATCACATCACAGTATTTCCATATAGACATTTTTATCTTCTTTGTTTTGAGGCTCCAAACCATTTGCTAAAATGCATAGTCTAACTGAATCTGAATAAGGAGGTCAAGAGTTGCTATCAAATAAAGTACGTCAGTCATAAGGTAGCTACTTTTTTTATCGATACTTTGCTTAAGTCTACTGAATTAATGTTTGTTTTAAATATTTGGCTACAGATGAAAAAGTTGTAGGAGTTTTTTGTTCCCCTAGTGCTTTCATTTTCATGATCAACTTAAATAAGGTTACACTGGTGGGTTTTATCTTACACCATGAAGGTCTGTGTCTCACAAGATCATGCTTGTTATTACACAAATTTATACTTATTTTGCTCCCCAGAATTTGAAAAGGGAGAAAAATTGGAGGAACGTTAGGTAGAACCAGGGAAGAATATTTTTAGTGGCTGAAAAACATTACACATAAATGATATGATTTTTATGTGCAGTGTGACATCTTACCTATTCACCCATTGAAAGACATATTAAATGAAAACTCAGCAAATGTGTGCAAAAATATTTGCTGTTATAGGCTACTCATAATAATCACAGATTTAAATACGAGGTGTTTTAATGGATCAAGCTTTGGGCAGGGCCTAAGGATACATGATTTACTTTCATACCACTACTGACCTTCTGTAAATCTTTACAGTTCCTTGCTCCTGCTCCTTTCCCCATAATTTTCAGTCAAGTACAAAGGCTAGCATCTCTGGGACAGTCGATCTTCAGCATTCAGAGCATGTCCAGCATAAACCCCACCCTAGTCCTGACTGGAACTTCACCACTGTGTGAAAACACACATTGTTACTAATCCCATAGTAGGTCCTGAAGATGATTTCAGGTTCAAAAGAGGAAATGCCTGCATAAAACTTGCTCTTGGAAGGTAGAGGATTGTTGTAGGAAAGCTTAAAAACCTGCAGTGCCTGGCAGCACAGTCACTCACGTGCCAGATAATTAATTATTGTTCCTCTTTATTGCCTTCTGTGCCCATATATAGAAACAGCCCATAACGCAGCCCAGGGATTTTAATGACATTGTAATAAAAATGTCCTTGACTGTTTCATTCAGGAGTCCCTTCTAGCTCATCAGGGCTGGTAGAGCCTCCTGCTGCTTCAGTACAAGGCCACATATGGCTTCAAAAAGGCCACAAGAGCTCCTTGGGAACTGAGGAACATCTGGCTTGAGAATTTCCTTTCTTCCTTTGCTTGTTCCCCAGCTTCATTTTCCTAGTGCTGAGCATAATCCAAACCCTACTGCCTGAGCCTGCCTTGTGCTGGAGCCTGGTGTGTGATTACCCTGGGAGCCAGGCACTCCTTGTACAGTCCTGCGGTGAGTGAGTGTCCCACGTTCCTGAGCTCATGATTAAAACATATTTGGTGCCTATTTAAGATATTGGTATCTTCACTCTGTGCCAAAAACTTCTCAACATAAGGCAAAATTAAATGGAAGAGATTTAAACATTGCATTGCCATGCTGCTGTTAGTGCAGCAGTCTGTGTGCTGTTGCATATGGTGATACCTAGACAGGCATTACATAGCCATGTGGATGAAAGCTGTACCTCAAATTTCAATGGTGCTGCAGTAAAGGAAGGCCATCATTTAAAAGATGCTTGAAATATATTTGGAGAGGGTAAATTGTGGTTTACAGTGTTGTTATTTAAATGAGAAATGGTCCTCAAATTAGCCAGGCCGTGTGGTTGGATTTTTTTCAGCATGGATAATCAAAATACTGGATTCTCATCCCAACAAGAAGCTAGTAGTGTAACACATTTGATCTTCTGTGTTTTGATTTTGCATCCTCTGCAGGGCAGCATCCTGTGCATCTGTAACCACCCAGTTCAGCAGGGCCAGCTCCTGTTCCCTTCTGCTTAAGCTACAGTGGTGAATCCCCATAGTTATGTTTTCCTATTAAAACACACAGTAGGTAACATTTGTCCTTTTAAATCCACTGTTTTGTTATCATTTACTCAGAAAGATGGCAGGAGTGTTTACTTTCTTGTTAGAGCTGCAGTAATTTTCATTGACTCCAAGATGTTATTGAATTGTTTTGTAAGACCAAACATTTACTCTGATGACTTCTTCTTTCACTATATTAAATTTGGAGGTGTTTGAAAGTGTCTTCATTTTTGACTGCAGAAGATGGTGGATCATAGTTATTTCCCTGTGTTACCTATTTAATTTCAGAATCCCCAGTGGGTTTGGGTTTCTGTCCTGCAAGATGTCAGGATATTTATTCCTTCAACTGCCCTCTAAAATTCCTCTCTGACGTAGCTGGAAAGGCCTTGGGTTCATTTCCATCAGGATTTGAGGTAGCACACATTCAGTGTTCTTTTCAGTGCTGCTGTTAGAAACATTCACCTGGTAGAGGTTAAAAACTTATTTTTAGAGACACAGGCTTGACCTAAAGGCAAAATATAGAAATCAGTAGAGCTCAAAATTGGCTTTTCTGCTTTTGTGAGATGCCTGCATGTGCCACAATCCCTGCGTTACACTGGCCTGCAGGGGGTCGGAGCATCGGGTGTGAGTGGGGCACTCCTCGCTGCCCTGGCAGCGGCTGCTTGCAGGGACAGGACGGTGTCACCGGGAGCAGCACGGAGGGACAGCACGAGGTGCAGGTCTGCTCGAGAGCCTGGAGCCCCCACCTTGAATCTGTGAGTTGGCTGCTTGCCTAGCTGGTAACTTAGACCAGGATGGACAAACCTTTGGAGGCATGTGGACTGCCTTCAGGTTCTGGGGGTGCCCACTTTGCCTCCTGGCACCTCCCCTGGACCAGCAGCTGCCCCCCTTTGCTCGTGTCCCCAGGGAGGGGTGGCAGGACAGACGGACATGTGCCCTGAGCTGCCCGGTGCTGATGTAAGCTCTCAGCAGTGCAGCACTCTGTGGCTTGAAGGCGATTACATTTCTGGCAGAAACAGGGTATTTCAGATTAATTCAGAACTCAAATGATTATTAGTAGTGTTGCAGTGAGACAGTGTTTGTGGGGAAAAGCGGTACCTTTCAAAGTTATCACAGCACTAAAAGGAGGGGGAATCACTGGCTTTACTGAGCAGCTCCTAGACTTCAGGCTTTAAAAAAAAAATTGGTGGTGAATGTCCTAAGTAGGTCAGTGCGTATTTCAAACATTTCACAAAATGCTAGAGCTCTTAAAGCCTGATTAGGAGAGGTTGCTAAATGCTTGCTTTCAATGTTTGCTCCTTTGTTCAATGCATCAGGTTTTAGTTCATGTTCTTTGTACCTTAATATCGCTTTGTTGCTTGTGGAACAGACTGCAAATTATTTTTGCTAATGTTTTTTAGAAGTCTAAATGGCTTGGGATTTTTTTTTTGTTGTTGTTGTTGTTGGTTTGCCTTGCTTTTTTTGATGCAATGGCTTTTAATACTTGGCAATGTTTTACTACAGAGTGAAGCTTTCTGTTGTTTCTCATTTCTGTTTCATAATACCTTAATACTTTAAAAAATGTCCATTAAGTATAATGATTTTGCTTTACTTACTCCCTGTATTGGACTGCTGAGACTCATGTAATCTTTTCCTTTCCTACTCGTGATTTCTGTTTTCTTTTTGGACATGGTTTGTCTTTAGAAGAATGTTTTTCATGTCTAATAGCCTTCTTTGCTCTCTTCCTCATACTGTCTTTTGCAGATGGAGAACTAGGGAGACCTATTAGACTCCTTTTGGGTTTTGGATTTGGCTTTATTTTTATTGTCATGCTGTGCTTTTAATCATGCCTTTCGTATATGATAACTTCATGAAGTGGCCTGGCACAAGCAATTATTTTAGTCTTTTAATCACACTGTTAGGCTTTCTTTTGGCTAACTTCCCTGTTCATATGTAATTCCTCCCTTTAACAAGTAAAATGGGGATGGACTCTGTCCATGGGGCCAGACATTTTCTTCAGTATTGTGTTGAACAGCAGCTACTGCAGGTGGAGAGGAAGACCTGGGCTTGACAAGGGAAGTGGGAATGCACTGTTGAAAGGGGAGTGGGATCAGAGGGAGAAGCAAGTGGCAGTAGCAAATACCAGGTTCAGGTTATTTAGAAAAATACAGAATAATTTAGTACTTGTGGGAAAGGAGAGAGAGAGACAGAAAGAAGAGAAATCAAAAAGGGATTTGGAAAAGATAAGTCAATAAAGACTATATCCATTACAAAGTGCATGGACACTATAAGGGAGCAATAGGAATGTTCAGTCATCCCTATTAATACAGATGCACTGATAAAGCTTTGATGCAAACAGCAGGGCTCCCCCATAGTGGTAGTCCCTAATCTAAGTTTTACATAATATGGCTGCATACAACCTTATCTATATTTGTCATTAATGGAGGTCCAAAAACTATTTATTAGTAGAACCCTTAGTAAAGGATTACTTAAACTTGAATTCTCATCCCTGCATGAAATGCTGTTGGTGTGACTCTAGAGCTGAAGGAACTCAGAGTCCTGTGGTGGTCTGAAAGTCTGTATAAGAAAAAAAATATGAGTAACGTATATACTTTCATAATATTTATACAGCTGTAAGAGTTTTACTTTACTTAAAAATTTCAGCAACTGCATATTATCCAGAAATATTTCCATCAGCCTTTTGAACAACAAACTTAAGATGTTGTGAATCTTAGCCCAAAGCCCATGCACATAACACATGTTGTATTGTGAGTTGATAGGTCTGAACACCCGTTCCTTATTATTACCTTTATTTTTTCTTTCTGAGGAATATTTTCTTTGCTGCCTTAAAACTGATATGATAAGCACATCAATGGCATCAGTCTGTATTCCTGAAAGGTAGGACAGGCATATATTGTAGCTGCAGATGTTATGAAAGTTTGACAAAAAATGTCTCATAACTTCTGCGGTGTTCAAGGTCATAGAACAAAAATTTCTCACATACGGCAGGAACTTGGTTTTAACCTGTGAGTCATAAAACAGAAGCTGTAAAACAAGTCTGTGAAATACAGTAGAAGAATATTAGTTGTTTTCAACTGACAGTTCATTTTGTAGGTACTGAAGTAGACTCAACTCTGTATCACCAAGTCATTCTTGGGGAGAGAAAGTGTATGGTCAGCATAGACTAATGTCTTTTTATGAGGAAAGGTTTTCATTCCATTAGTAGAGTAGATTGTTGAAATAATAAAATATGTACTCTTCACCTCTTATTTTCATTTCCTGATGTACGATAGCTTGAACTGCTGTGGAGTAAAATTTGCAGTAAATGTTCTTCCTTGTTCTCATTTGATATAGTTCACAGTCCATTAACATCCTGATAGAGGGAAGGACGTTACTGTGTAACTTTTTATTTTCCTGTACCTCTGAGATGACTTTGGGATACCTTAGAGTGACTGCAGAACATCACACAGATTTTAGATAGTGTCAGTGCAGTGGGATGAATTCTGCAGTGCTGCTCAGACTCTAAGTAAATTTAATAATCATATTCTGAATTATTTGGTTTTTTAAATTTTTTAATCATTAGTTTACAGCTGAATTTATCCTATTGTGCACACATCTACTAGAGCACTCACACTGCGAATGCCACTCTAGTTCTGGCAAATACTTTAGCTAAGCATGTCTGCAGCCCCTCGTTTAAAGAAAATTATTTCACATTGGAAAAAAATAACAATCACCTATTTATGACATTGGAATAGAAAGGTGGTTTTTGTAAACGCAGAATTTGCTTTTTCTATTTCAATTTGATTAATACAGTTAAATATTATTTATTTTTCAGATCGAGCATTCTTTTGCATGTGTCTGTAGTAACTTCTTCCGCACAGATTATATAAAAGTGGTGTTTGAGTTTGAAAAGTTGTCTATTATACAGGTAGAAACAAACTAGACTCTAAGTCATCTGATGGAGGGGAGATACTGAATACAAGATTAGTTTGAATACAAACAATTGTTGAAGAGTTAAAGATCTAGAGACAGGTATCAAAGGACCTGTCTGGGTGGAAAAGATAAGGTGACATAGATCACTTTAATGAGTGTTTCAGCTGAAATTTGGAATTAAAGTGCCTAAAATTGGCATCAAACAAATGCTGAATGCTTTTCATTCTTTTTAACTGAAATGAAAATAGAATTCCTTTTGTTGTCTGACAGGGTTGTGTTTATCAATCTGAATACATGGCCTGTCAGAACCAATAAGTATTTTCAGATTCCTTTGGGGTCACTGGGAGTTGAGGGGTAAGCAACCTTTTAAATCTACTCTGAGTGTCTGTGACAGAGTGCATGAGCCTTGGGGAGGGTGGTGCAAGGAAAGGGTTAATTAAACAAACCCCTCTGGAGTGGCAGCTTATCCTTATCGGAGGATCTGCAGGGGTATTGAGTTGGATCTGTGGGTGTCTGTGACTCTCTCCAGTCTCTGTCAAGTGAGACGGGAGAGGATCTAAAATGAAGCTGGAAGAAGCTAGGCTATTATTGGGAAGACTGAGGTCAAGCAAACTCAGGGACAGGCGTTGCCCACATTTGGGAGATTTTATTTAATTTAGTCTTTAGCTGACACCAATCTGTTACAATAAGAAGGAGCTTGGTCTCTGCTCAAAGGTGTTCCATGGCATCACGTTGCCCATCAGACTATACTTATTCCTTTGAGTCCTTTGTGATTTGGGTACTCTAAGACCAGGTGCATGTGCTCAGAGGAGACTTGAATTGACGCTGCTATGACCCTCTACTTTTTTGGCCTGTTTTTTTAACTGACTTTGTCACAGAGGCTGCAGACCAGAGCCAAACCCTCTCCTTATCACCTGTTTGATTCCAAAGGAATCTGTGGAAAGTGGGGGTTTTTTATTTTTACCTGCAAAGCAAACCATAGAATAAGAGAAACCCCCTTTGTGACATACTTCTGCTATTGCAATGTTTGAGTGTGGGTATTGTAAGCTGGTTTCGCCCCAAGTGTGACCTCTGCAATAACTCGGCAGTAAACAGTATTGGTAAAAACTGCTGGTTTCCAAGAAGAAAAAGAAAGAGGAAAATAAGGAGACTGTAAGTTGTGTTCTGCTTTGCTAATAAATGTTTTCATTTCAATTTTTCCTAAAGCAATTCTTTCTAGGATTTGTATTTTGGATTCCTAATGTCATTTTACAACAAGCAACTCTTAATTAAGTTTGAGAGTCTTGAAAACCAAATACCAGTCTTTTTGGTAGACAAAACATTAGGTATTTTTTACTTGTGATTTAAGCTAGATTTGAAGTTGATGTATTTGAAGACTGACCTAAGTCAACCCCAGTGGGAATAAATCAGAAGGTTCTGATATGGGCTTTGTATCAGGTGGTGCTCAAGATCTTCTAATTGTGTGAATCAGAAGCCTTAGAATTCTCAGTTCATGCTAGCAGCCATGTGAAGGATTGCTGAGACTGTCCCAACACCTCATGGGGCACTGTAGCCTTTGAGTATCTGTTTTCTTGGCACCTTCTATATCTGCCCAGCATGAAGCACTGCGTAGGGAGGGGAACTTCTGCATCAGTGTTTTTGATTGTATTTTGGTTCCTCTTTGGTTAGTTCAGAAAATGTGAAGATTTTGCAGACTTGTGGTGTCTTGACTTGTATCAGTTTTTCATCCTGATTTCTTACAAAACAGCCAAACATACTGCAGAAGTATCCCAGAAGCATCCCCAACTCATGGGATAGGAAAGCCAAGACAGGTCAGTGTACTCAGCATGCCTGAGCTGTCGTGGAGGAGCATGTCCCCAGCAGTGCACCATGAACACGCCCATGACACTCAGGGTGAGCACTTACAACACACTCAGTAAGTCACTTCAAAGGCTGTGGAGGTTGGGAAGAAAGCCTTTATTTGACTTCAGGGTTGTGACTGAGCTGTTCGATGAGGATTTGGTTTCATCTCGGACTACGGGTAAGCTGCAATTTTAGTTAATAAACAGGCATTGTGTGAAACTTCTGAAGAAGATAATGGGTCATCCAGACACCTTTAACTGATTCAGGGCTTCTTTGTCATTATGTTAGATTTCTGTGCACTTCTTAAGATAGTAAGTGATGTCCTGATTTTTTAAAAGAAATTTTCTGAAGGATCAGGAGATGTGGCAGACCACCAATTTGAGCTGATTGCATCAAGTAAAAACTCAGTACTTTTCATGGCAAATTTCATTCCATATATACAATGATGCATTTGCTTTTGTATCTCTGGAAATTTTACTTTTTCATTATGTACCCATGGGAAAAAATAAGTTATTTATACTCCCTGTCAGCCTCCTGTAGCTCTAATGCTTGCAGCTAACTTATGGTTCATGTTTTCTTCATGATTTGAAATGTTTCATGTTACTTCTGCTTTCTTGCTCTCTTTTTTTTTCTGCTTGTCTGCTGTAGGAAAAATTCTTCCAGCTTTATCTGGTGTGATCTTTTGGGAAGCTTCAGTCTCTTCTGTGAACAAAAAGCATTGAATTGTATTTGGATGAAAACTCCTTTTCCTCTAATTTTGATATAATGCATGCATTTCTACTCCTGGAATTTCTGAAATATAGCAAATAGGGTACTGTCTAGAAATGATAGGTATCAAGTCAGCAGCCTCAAAGTAAACAGTGCATTTGCTGTGACTGCAAGTTTTGAGTCCATGCTAATGGAATAGTCCTGGGGAGGCATTCCTCTCCATGACAGCCTTTAGTTCTTCCATCTTTCAGAACACTTCAAGAAATTTTGCACTTCCTCCTTGCTGCACCAGCTCGAGAAGCTTTCACTTTCTTGAAGATCCTTGCTTGGAAGTTGACAAGCCCTTACTTGCTTGTATCTATGTATTTTTAGGAATGACACTGTGCCATGACTCACCCAATCTGCACCAGACCCCACGTGAGCAGTGCTGTCAGCTTTTGTCAGAGTGCTGGAGTCAAAGTAGGACTAGTTTGGCTCAAACTGAACCCCACCTGTTTCCCTGACCTTCCCATGTTGTGCAAAAGGGTTTAAATGACCATCTATGTAAGATGCTGCTGAGCAGCCACATGGATTATGTCAAACCACTAGGAAAATGACAATTTTTCATAAGATTTATAGTGCTGGAAAAGGAAGTGCAGGCTTTGTGATTGAAGACACCTATTTAGTGGGGAAGCATAATCCTGGGGACAGCTCATAGGAGCTGAGCCTTGCTCTAGTGTGTTAGCATGGCCTGTATGCCAGTTCACTGCTACACAGTGGTGATGTTCTTGCCAAGTCATGGTGCTAAGCTTGCAGAGTGTTTCTATTATCAGTGTTACTCTTAGTAACCTGGTAAAATAGGAGAAGATGCACATGAAGTAACAAGAAGTGGTTGGACACACCAGATGTTTCTGGTCTGCTGCTGCCCTGATGGTTCTGAAAGAGTATGCAAAGTTGTGGCATGACCTTTATGCCCTTCTGTCTGTCCTGGACTTGTAAATAGCCCTTATTTTTGGGGGAAGTAAAAAATTAAGGTGTCTCATGTCAGAGGAAAACATGCACTTCAGCTCCATACTCCAAAATACTTGGTCTGGCTCAGAGATTTACTTGCAATTACAGCACTGTGTATTTCATTGAGGTGACTTGTAAACAAGTATTTCAAGGCAAAGATCCAGCAGTTCACTTCTGTCTATTATTTTCTCACATCTGAAGAACAGAATAAAAATCCCACAGGCACATAGCTTTTGTGCAACATGTATAATGCCACAAACTATATCCAAATTCTGTTTCACTGCATTTTTGTGCAAATGTGCAAGTTTTATAATAATAAAGGAGTGACAGTGTTCATAACTATATTTTTCTGTTACCTTTTTTTAATATCTTACTTATAGTCTTTGATGTTTTCAGTTTGCTGCAGAAGTTAACAGTCTGGAGAAAAAACTGGCATCTGTGTAGATTGGAATGGAGTATTTCCAGTTGGAAGGGAACTACAATGATCATCCAGCTTCAACTGCCTGACCAATTCAGGGCTCACCAAAAGTAAAAACATTGTCCAAATGCCTCTTAAACACTGACAGGCTTGGGACATCTAATGTTTCTGACTTGGTTTGAAGGTCAGGTGTGAGATCCAGATCTGACTTGGAGGAAGGAGAAAAGCAGATCTTGCTTTTTAGCAGTCAGCAATTACTCTGTGAAGTGTGCATAATGTAAAACTTGACACTGACAAAGGCAACAACATACTCACTTACATATTGATTTTCTGTTCAAATGTTACCCCCTGAGTGAGAGGACTATAATGCTCCTCCTTACTGCCCTAATCAACCTTGGATCTTGCATGCAGTTTTTAAGTCACATCTGGTTGTTGTGGTCAATTCCAAGGTAGGAAATTTGACAATATATGTCATGCTTGCAGTTTAATTTGAGAATAAATAAATAATTTGCATTTGTTCTTCATTATTTTTCTTTTTTCCTTTGTTTGTTTTGTTTGTTTAAGTTTTAACTTGAAAGTTTTAAATTTTTAACATTATGATATGGTAGTCATATTCACCACATCTTTACTAATGTCAGATATTTACCTATATATGTATGCTCTGAAACCTCTCATACTACGTAGTTCAACAAGGCATTTGTAAAACTTGCACAGTCTAACCACTGAACATAAAAAGGTTCAAAGTACTTGTGCTTTCATGCTGATGGCAAAAGAAGAATAGGTCTTCAATAAATTCTATAGAGAACTACTGTTTTAAAAAAGAGATTCTTGTGGTTCTGTGAAAAAAGTATTCCACATAGTGCAGAAGCTGTAGCTATGTTAATATATTTGAGTTTCATTTTAAGCAGAATATTAACCTTTTGAAAAATCTACACATTTTATGAATTCTCAGTGATAGCTATTTCCTTCTCAATAGCAATTTTTGTCTCACACTCAAAACAAGTCCATAAAACAAGCAAGTTGGAACAGTCCAAATCACGTCATCAGCTTAAAAGCCTCTCTCATCCACTGATAAACCTCAAGCCACAAACACACAGAACTGTTTGTCATCTGGTATCTAAATCCAGGAGATGTTCTTTAATAGGAGACTTCCTCTAGTAGTAAAGGTCTTCTTTTAAAATATATTTGAAATTACCCTAATATGCAATGGAAAATATGATTTTAGAAAAAATAGAAATACTGTCATGTAAAATTATTTTATGTACAGCTTCATTTATATGTAGTTTATAAAATGTTGATGTTATTTTTTTAAACTGTGATTCACTCAATTAGACTGTGCATAAGATTCTCATCTAACACATTTATATCAGGTACTGGACCAAAGAAGGAAAGCAATAATCTCAAATGTATGTACCTAAAATGGATACCAAATAGTCTGATATGCTAATTAAGAGGATTTTTGCCTTTTTCTTCGTGCATAAAATTTCCTTCCTCTTTGTCTGTTCACATGTTTAAGTTTACACTCTAGCCTTGAAATACCTCTGAAAACACTGTGTAAAGAGCTGGTTCTGGGGAGTGCTCAGTTGCTCATCTTCTCGCTCCATCTCTCCTACAGCCTTCGTGCTGATTATTGTGCTAGCTCTGTTAAATGCTCATTTCTTGTGTCACCTTTAGTTTAAATGAAAAATAATCATAATCATAACTGAGTCAAATGTCCAAATGAAAAAGTGGTTTGTCTGTATGCAGGAACAGCAGTAACCTAGATCCCATGGGCAGGGACATGGCCAAGAGATTGGGAGGAGAAACCAATGTCCCCTGCTTAGCACTGATGAAACCTCACCTAGACACTGCGCAGGTTGGTGCCCTCCAGCACAGGGACACCCCATGAAGCAGAGGGCCAGGAGGGTGGTGGGGCTGGAGCAGCCGCTCTGGGCCGAAGGGCTGCAGGAGCGCCGCTGGCGCGGTGCCACAGAGGCTCCTTGGAGGGCCCTTGCAGCCCTTCAGGTCACAGTGAGGAGGTCACTGCTGCTTGCTACGGTGTGTGGTGGACAGCCAGAGACAACAGGCAAAAACTGGAATAAGGGAGATTGAGAGTGGATAGAAGGAAAACCTTTTCCACCACGAGGAGGGAGAAGCAGCAGCACAGGTTGCCCTAGCAGGTTATGCAGGTGCCATCCGTGGAGGCTTTCAAGGCCTGAGCAGCCTGGTCTGACCTTGCATCTGTCCTGGTGTCAGCAGGAGGTTTTACTAGGGGAAGAATTTCCCACAACTTTAGTCTTGGTGCTCTGCTCTTTGCTGCGGGTTCATATAATTTCTTCTCCTCTGTGCCTTTAGCACCCCAGTTTCTTGCAAGGTCTCCTGCACCACTGCCACCCTGGTCCCAAAGGCTTTTGCAGCTGCAATGGGACTGTGCTGGCTGCACATGTGCAGTGCAGGCATTCCTCAATCATCTCCACATCTCTTTCACAATTCACCGTCCCTTTTTTTAAGAGTCCAAGTGGTATATGTCATCTTAAAAGTTGCTTCAAAGCTTCAAAGTGTACATGGAATTAATTTAAGTGAAGAGACATGGGATATTTTGTTATCATTTCTTTATGTGTTGCTGTTATATAGCAGTGATATAACTGGCTAAACACAAATAACTTCCACAATACAAAGAACATCTCTGACATCTAACATGGGGTGCTGCCAACATTGGTACAATCTAAGATTTCTATTGCTTTTTACTAAGTTGGATTTAATGAAAATTTAATGAGTTTTAATTAAGGACTGAAGGAATTGAAGATTCTTTATCAGAGTTTCCAAATTCTGCTTGGTGAATAACAGTAATTGACAAATGCAAACATATTGATTTATCCTTTATCCTAATTGCTATTCTGTAAATGGAATTGGCATTTCCTCCCTAAATTAATAAAAGATCACTTTTGAGGGTTCCATTAACTGTTGTTTGAATTCTTCATTCATCTAAAATTAACCTTCTCTGACAATTATGCACCTTTAAAAAAACTGCTTCTATGTAACATAAGCTATAGAGGTATATGTTGACTTGGCAACCTACTATTAGCTTGCAAATGGAAAGATTTATGGCTGGAAAATGCCAGCTGCACCTGTTGTTTTTGCTAAACAAATCACCCTGAAGCCGACCATCACTCCAGCCTGCCACTCCATCATTTGTATTGCTAGGAAAGTGTTTTTTTTCACATCAGTAATATATATATTTTAGAAATGAGTAAAACCACATAGTTCCCCAAAGTCTAACTGGTATGTTTATGATTTTAATAGTCTTATGAACCATTGGTAAAATAACACACTTTGATTAATGAGTAGTATTAGCTGTAAAGAAAAGTGTCTTAAATAAGATCTCAGGGTGTGGTGTTTTAAACCTCTCACAGAGCAAATCTGAGATCTGTGCTTTGCAGATTGCATTTCTCCATTAGCACCCTATTGAAATTTGACCTTGTGTTCTTCATAGTAACCAAAATAAAAAGATTAGCCAATTATAAACTTTCTGGAAATAATGGATGGTAATCACAACTGTGGTCAGAGAGGCTTCAGGGGATCACATTTGTGTGTCACCTGATCGTAGTTTTAAGTGAATTTTGTGCTGACTTGGTCTGGTCCCGATGCTTGTTCAGGACTGTGCTGAAGGGGATGAAGGGGGTGTCTTTCCTAATGTTCTGTGAGGCATTTGGAAGGCAGAGAGGGTCAAAGCTGCTCCACAAAGGAAATCCTCAGGGCAGCTCCTTGCAATCATGAGAGCGGGCAGGTGGACGTATCGCTTGCATTTCCACAGAGCCCATTTCTGTAACAACTTATCCTCATATACTCTCACCTACTTGAAAATATGCCTAATGTGGTATAGCCATGATTACTGGCAGAATTTCCTTTTTTTGTCCTAACCTCTTTTCCCTCTCTTCTGACCCAAATTGCCTCTTTGTCTCCAGCAGGTTCCCTAGGTTGTCCCAGGCTTCCTCACCTTCACATGTCCAGCGCGCCTGGTAGCTGCAAACTGCAAGGCTTCCTTTTTTGATAGGCTTTGTAGTGTATTTAGTACAGTAAAACTTGATGCTCCGTCAAATAAATGGAAAGAACAACCAAAGGAACAACTCTAACTACAGAGTCTGGTGGCTGAGATAGAGATGGAACTAAGGCTGGTGTGGAGGGTAACAGCTACTGTAAAATAAGCCATAGTTCGCTTAGAAAGTATGGGATCAAATCCTGAATCTGGACCAGACTTTTGTTATGTGGTTAGGTTCCACCAAATTAAAATTACCTGTGCAGTGACATTTGAGTGTAGAACCCTAAATAGGTGGCTTTAATAACTAGAATGAAATTGGTGTTATTAAGGAATGTGTGACTGTGACCTTATCAGCTACAAAATAGACCGGTAGAGGTAGTCACTGCTAGTGGAAGAAGATGGATAATTTGTTTGTGCTGTAGAAAACTGTGGAGAGCTTGGAAGGAAAAGTTTAGGCTGAAAATGTCCAAAACATTGTTAATCAGAGAAATAACTTTCCTTTTTATTTCTGTTGTCCTTTTTTTTTTCTGTTTCTGTTCTCTGTGACTGAGAAAGGGATTATTTTGTTCAGTGGAAGACATTGCTGTCTATGAAATACACATTAAGGTCTCCTCTTTAGACCTGAAAGTGTCACTTGCTTAAAGCTGCCTTTATGGTCATTGCTGCCATTTTCCCCGTGCTGTCTGGCTGTTAGCATTGCAGAGTTGTTATAATTAAAGGAGAAGGCAGTAGTTTTCTTTAGGCTTGTGCATTATCTGGGAGTTCTTTGAATTTCCAATTGCAAAAATTCATTTTGATGTGTGAGTAAATCATTTACACACTTTTTCTTTAAAGTCCAGCAAAAATTGAAAAGATCCATTTAATTCTAATGTCAAATATGGAAGTTGCTCAGATCCTATTTTTCCCCTTCAAGGAGTCTTTATTGAGGCAAGAAACCTGATTTTTTTGATCCAAGTTTTTCCAGTCTTTCCCCCTATAGACCTTTTTACTGAAAGGCATTTTAAGGACTATTAAAATGAGGGACATCATGAAGGCTTGCTCTCAGAATTTGTAGCATTAATTTTTAATAGCTTCTGAATTATTCTGTTTATTTTATGGTTCATATAATAACATGGTAGATTTGGTGGTTGTATTTCAGTGGAAGGAATTCAGGTCAGACTTGCTGAAGTCTCCCTGACAGCAGACTGGTGCCCATTAAAAGCACTGGAGGTCTTATCAGAGGGGAGTTATTGTCCGCCTTCCTGTCCTTCTTTTCATCTATTTTCTTTCTGTCTCTCTTTGCATACGTTTTTAAGTACACATGCCTGCTCTTTATGTAGCAGTCCTTGTAACATGAAATTTATTTTAACCTTTTGGGATCAAACAAGAACATACTGAAGTTAAAGTTTTACTTTATTTGATTAATGCATTAGTACAAATGAAACAACTTTGAACTAAAACTCTGTGTTTTTTACATCTTTTAGTCATTACAGCAAACCAATATAGCATCAAGAACAGTCATATCAGAGAACACGGTTTGGTAGAGCATAGTAAATAATGTGCTCCTTGGGAAACAGAATCTGTATTCAAAACATCATTTTACCAATTTCCTTCATGGTTCTAGGCAGAAATGCTGGTCATGCAGTGTCCTCTTTATTTTAACTTGCGCCAACCTACTTTAAAATGGCCATTTTTTTAAAGAAGATTTTACATTTATATACTGTACTTGGCATGGTCATCAGTTTAGTTTTCCATTCAGAAAATAGTTTGGGATTCTTAATAACGTACTTTGTAGGCCCTTATTTTTTATTGATAGGGTTATTCGTTCTTTTTAAGATTTTTCTTAGTTGGAAAGACTACTACTTCATCTTTCTTTGCTTCATTGCCATCTGCTATTGTCTGCTGTTTGATCACGGTATTAGATTTTCCCTTTGTGTTCCTGATGAACGATGTCTAATGATGGTGGCTGGAGGAACCATCGGTGTGACCTGGATACCACCCCAAATATCTGCCAGAAATAAAGGAAACAACAGTTGCTGCATTCCTAAAGCATCCTATGTGCTGCAATCTCTTCGCTCTTAAGTGCTAGTAATTGGCACCATTTGTTGTCATTTATGTAAATAAGGTAATAAATCATCAAATATGCAAAGCAGGACATTAAGTCGTCAGCATAAAATCTCCAGATTTCAGAACATTTAGTCTCTACAAGTATGGGCAGATTGTAACCAAGAAATATCTTTCCAGATGGCTGTAGCAGGTGAGGATGCAATGCCTGTGCTTTTCAGAGGAGCAGTGGTACACTCGGACTACCTGAACTATTATGTATAGCTACATAAACACAGATAAATGGAGTTGCAGATTTTATTGTTGCTTAACAAATATGTTAATCTCTCCAGAGTTGCTCGGACAGCAGGGGATCAAACAGCTGATTGTTTATAGACAGTTTACTCAAACCCATGCAGTCAGCATTATAGGGCACTTGTTATTGTGCTGTAAGGACAGTGTAAGTGACAGAAGGGATCGAATTCAACACCAGTCACTTGAAATTTTGATACAGAAAAGAACCTTGTGCATCATATATGTTGTACTGTGTTAAGTAAAACTGTGCAAGAAGTAAAGCTTGCTGTAGTGTGATGATGCACATTTTAAATGGGACTTAGGAAAAAGTATTTTTTTCCTTTCTGTGATGGCCAAAACCACACAAAAATCACAGACAGCTGATCAGATTAGTTTCTTGAAGTATTCATTAATGGGTGTCTGAAAAACATTGCTTCTCACAAGTAGAAAAAATACATTTTACATTCTGCTATTGACTAAGTCATCACTCCCAGGGCTGCTCCTGAGAAAAGGACACTGGATTGGTGGAACACTCTCTGTGCCTGCTTGCAGTTTAGATGGTGTCTCTGATTAGTTACTTTTGCTTTTAAAAATGCCCCCAGATGAATGTTATTGTAATACCTGACTAAAGGGTTCTATATCTGCTTACTTGCCTTCCCATTTCCATGGGATTTTTCTTTACATCCAAGGTCTGTGGTGGAAAAAGCCTGTGATAGTCCAGCCAAGAGTGCCAGACCTATGGGTGCCCTACAGAGCAGTTCCTTCTCACCACTGTCTTCAGAGGATGAGCATCCTCTTCCCATTGTTCTCTTTTCTTTGTAGCTTGCTCCTCCTTATGAGAGCATTCACTGCAGCACCTATAGCCACGTGTTACTAATGGAACTTTGGTGGGTGAGGAATAGTTAAAATACTTACTGTGGGATATGAGTGGATTACCTTCGTGCCTGAAGTTTGTTCTTCTTTCATTCGTTTTTTGCTTACTTCTCTTACCTTTTTTTTTCCCCCTGTGTGGGCGATGCCAAACTTCAGGATGAAAGAGGAGTATTGAAACAATGAAAATGGCTTATCTGTGCCTTGACCACATGAGCAGGATTCTGTCAGTCAAGGATTGTGTTTGTCTCCTGGCACATCCAATCTGCTCTTGCTTCCTACCTATTTCCTCTTCTCTTCATTCCAAGATTTCATTCAAGCCATCATAAGGGGCTGATTTTCTGTAAGGCATATTTTATCTTTTGTAAAGCTTTAAGCCCTCTATGTTGTATTTTTGATGTGTTAGAGCTCTTCTAAAGGTTATTCTTTTATTAAGGGGTGGCCATTTGAAAATGATGCTGCAAAAAGCTAGAGAAGGCTGCAGTTATGGTAAAACAAATTAGCAACTAACATTTTCTTCAGAGTAAAATGTCAATGTAGTGTTACAAATTGTTTCTCTTTCTCCCGTTTTAATAGTGGCACTAAAGACTAAGCCAGCCATAGTTTCACTTACATCATTTCAGAAGAGATTTTGAAATTTGGACAATTTTCTCTTTTATCAAAAAAACTACTAATGCTGTAAATTTGGCAAAAGATAATTTTTTGCACATTTTAAAATGCGTTAAGGACCTAATGTGAAATAACTGCAGACGTGGAAAGCAGTATTCACATGTTATTTAACAATGAAGTAACAGTAGCGATCATCTGCTGTGATTTATAGCTAAGGGGTATTCCTCTAAGAACATATTGAGCCTAAATTCTTATTTGATTTGATTAAAACATCAGAACAAGCAAAAAACTTTGCACCAAGATTGTATAAACTTTAGCTCTCTTTGTCATTACAGCCAACTAGTACAGCACCAACAACAGCAAAATTACAGAACACTCTGGTAGAGATTAGCAATAATTTAGATATTACATAAATATTAGAATTTTGTATTCTTCTGTGAGTGGATGATATATAGAAAAAGGTAACATTCTGCAAAAAAAAAGTATTTATTATGAGTTCCATGGGCAGCTGCTGATGGTTCTGTCTGGAATTGCTTAGTGATTAACATATCCCATCAGGATATTGTACCCAACCTGCCATCACAGTTGGCACTAATTGGAAACCTTAGCAACAATCTTGGCAAATATTTCTAACATTATTGTCTGTGTTTACATACAAATACCCGACTGCTTTGTTCTTCTGCTGGTGCACCCCTTGGTAGGTGCAGTTACCTGTGTGTAAGGGTGCTTGGGATCCTATAACCCTTCAGGTGGGGAAGGGAACCAAGTGCAGTTGTTAAAAGGCTTCCTGAGGTCAGAACAACACCAGGTGAGGAATAGTAGTGATGTAACTATACTANAGATACCGAATTTTATGGGGGGAATTGAATCCCAGGAATTGGGTATATATATGTACATAAATATATATATATATATATATATATGCATACACACACTTATATATATGGTTTAGAAAAATCATAACCTTGATATAGTTTGACATTTACAAACACTTTAATAGTAGGCCACAGACCTGTGTACTCAGACAGACCAGGGCTTTGCAGTAATCAAATATAAGATACAGAAGTGATAAAGTAATAAAATTAACTTTGCCCTTATTGATGGTATTTATGGATTTGTGGCAGAGTAAGGTATTTAGATTGCATACCTGTAAACTATTCTATCTTTAAGAAAGTTTTTGCTATGGTTTGATTTTCTGAATTTTGAAAAAAAAATAGAAATAAAGTAGACCTGAAGGGTTTTTTTTCTGATTTAGGCTTTTTTTTTTAAGACTTGGAACTGAGATTAAATTTTTATGGCTGAGTAGTAAATCTCTGGAACAGGATTTCCTGATAGAAATGACAACTCTCCTTTAATTATAGCATCTTCTAGGCAGCTATTATATTACAGCAGGACCCTTCACAGACTTTCCTTTTTAAGACCATATTCAAGAGTAACAGGACTTGCCATAATTACAGCTTGCATTCTGTTGGGGGGGTTCACTTGTCTTTGAATGAATGACTAGGTTCCTTTTGCATGGTTTATTTTCCCAGGAAGAATGTCTTCAGATTTGTGTGGAATGTTTTAAAATGGGTCTCAGTATATTGAGTGTGAAGCATCTTCTGTATGATGCAACTATTTCAGAAATCATATATGGAGAAATAAAGCACTGGTACATAGTTCTAAGAAAGCTGTAACATCTGCAAAATTAACTTGTCACTAATTTTGCATGCTTCAGTTACTAGAAAATGTAGCTTTCTGAAGCACCAAGCTTTTTTTTATTATTATTACATTACATACATATCTGTGACTTGTGTCTGAAATTGTTTTCATCACCGATCTTGTTCTTTTGGTGCCTATACATTTATTTCTCATTTCATGCTGAAAATGTTATGCCATCTGCTTACTTTCGTAATTTTGTAAAGAGAAGACTTCATTAATTTGCAGTTTTAACTTCTGCACCTGCAACTTCCATTTACTGGTGTAGCAGTTGTTGCCTGTCAATAGTCTAGAAAGAGTCTGCTGGAGTTGACATATTTGTATATACATTGTATGTACATGCCTTTCTCTCTTTAGACAGTTGCAGGCCAAAATATGGGAGAAGATTTGGTGAGGCTGAGAAAACACCACATCCCAAACTGTACAGCATCAACTCCCAATTTTTCCTGGTTCACATGCAAGGGATCCTCTCCCCTCCCCAACTCTTTACGTGCAAATGTAAACTAGAGTTTCATGGTTGCCCAAAAAAGGAAATTTCAAGCTTTGCAAATGCTTTGTTTGGATTAATAACATCTATAGTCATGTTTCTTTTATCCCAGAGGGCACAAACATTGCTGAAGTTAATAGTGGTATCATAACCAATCTAATATGCTATGGTAAAAATGCCTTCTTTTAGCTAACTTAACAAATTCTTGTTGTCGTATTTCAGCAGTAATTTATTTTCTAGACAGGAAAGGGGAGAGGTTAGTTTTGAAACTAAAAGGACAATGTTTGAAACAGTGTATGAAAAGTATATGGTTTTCTAAAAATATTACTTGTTTACATATATGCGATTATTCAAAAGCATAGACTGCAGTGTTGGTCCCTCAATACTAATTTCTGGTGCATGAGGCAGTGACAGAGTTTATTCATTGACCCAAAGCACTAGAAAACTTCCTACAGCACTTTATGAAAACCTGACAAACTGAACTGCTTTTTGCTTAATGGTATGTTACGTCAATATGTAGCTGAAGCTGGCTATCTGAAATCTAAGGGGAAAGGGGCTGGGTTTGTTTTGGACTTTTTATTTCTGTTTGTTTATTTTTGGTTTTGTGGGTTTGTTTTGGTTTTTTAAAGTAGTTCAAAAGAGTAGCTTGGGGTTTCAAAAAGCCTGAGAGCTGATGAAAGACTTGCTCCCTGGGGAGCTTCATTAAGAACCTGTGGTGGAGAGGGAGGGAATGGCAGGAAGGGACTTGCCCCACAGTCGGGAGGAGCCCAGGCCTCCAGGGAAGCTGGGCTGGGGAGAGAGGGTCTGTGCAGTTGGGATGTGGGTGATGGACAGCTGGCAGCATCCCTGGGCTGCACACTCTCGTGCTGTTCCATCCCAGGAGGGCACTGATTTACTGTGCCTACATCCAGCCTGAAACACAATCAGCTCAGCAACCTCAGCTTATGTTGTTGGTGGTTTATTTCAGGGTTTGGGGGAATTTTGGGGTGGAGTTTTTTTGGTGTTTTATTTTTTGGAGAGGTTGATTTTTTTTTTTTAAGGGTTTGATGCTCATAGCTGGAATCACCATCTTCTCATCTCAGAGTCTTTAAAACAAATAAAAAAGATATTTTTTTGGGAACACTGTGCCACAGACTGCAAGAGGCTAAAAGGGATGAATGACAAGAAAGGAAGCAAATCCTCCTGGAAATGGCAGTCAGGCGTGGAATAATTTAATTGCTGAAACTTTGGAGAAACGTTGTACATCTACTGTTGTCAGATTTAAAGATATTTAAGTTTTCAGATGATAAATAGCCTCTGAGTAAGTTTGATAATACAGAATGGCAGAACTCTGGGGGGTGAGAAGCCATTTGTAGAGACTGCCTAGTCCAGCCCCCAGTTCAGGTGGGCTCAGCTACAGCAGGCAGGTCAGGGCTGTGCCTGGTTGGGTGTTGCTTATGTCCAAGGATGGAGACATCATGACCTCCCTGGTCAACTTGTGGCAGTGTCTGACCACCTTCTCTATATAAAAAGCCTTTTCTTATGTTCTTTTTTTCCCCCACTGTTTCAATTTGTGCTCACTGCCTCTTGTCCCATTGCTTGGCACCACTGAGAACAGTTCAGCTCCATCCCCACATCCGACGTTCGTGCACATGGATAAGATGCCCCTGAGTCTTCCCTCCTCCAGGCTGAGCAGACACAACCCCCTCAGCCTCTCCTCACATGACAGTGCCATCAGGCACCAAGATATTACTGAAAATGGTCATCTTTGACTGGAGTATTCCAGGAATTTCCCGTGTTCGAGGAGCATGTTTGACTCACCCCATTTCTGCAGGGCTGTGTCTGTGCTGTGAGACAAAGAGCTGCTTTCTTGTCAAAACCAGGATGCTGCTGCTCTCTTTCAGTGCAAAGTCACTTGGCATCCAGATGGACAACTTAGGGCTTTTCCTGTCGAAAGCTGATGGATAAGAGCTCCCTTTCGCCATCTTTCACTGCTATGTTGCTAGAGAGAGAGCCTTAGGAAAATCTTGAATTCATGATGTCCTTGCTTTGCTTAGAAATTATTTTAAGTTTACAGGTGACATGACCATCTAGTTAGATCCTCCTTCACAGAAAAGGCCATTCTTTCCAAGAGCAATCTGTGATAAGGGTGCATAGTTTGGGTGAATGTGCAGTGTACAGCAGTCCTAGTAGAATTTTGCTTTAGCAGTATTGATTCAGAAACTTTGGTACCATTTTTGTGCTCACTCAGGACTGGATTTTATATCACAATTGTTCTGTGTTTGGGAGAATTAAAATATGTCTTTGTAGTGTCAGAGATTATTGTCACTGCTTAAAAACGCTTCTTTAGCATGCAGTATTTATGTCTGCTTACACAGTGAGAAATCATAATGGAAGATTTTAAAAATTAGTATTGGTCAAACAGTCTGAGATTTGAGAGGGAATGACAGTATTTAGGCTCAGTACAAGTGAGCTCTCACATACATACCAGCTTTCACATTTTCTCTTCCTTCTTCACTCGTTCCCCACTCCAGTTACATGGTTAGCTCTCTGTTCATCAGCTTATTTCACTCCTGTTTCTGTTCTTTATCTTCTTCTGCATGATCTGCTGTGCCTGAACACTGCAAATGAGCCCAGTTACTCTCATGCCCATCAGGTTCCTCCTTGTGAGCAGAAATTTTCCCAATCAGATTTCCTTCTGTATTGATAATATAATATGCAGAATAATATCATGGCAAGGCTTGCTGTATTGCAATTAATCTGGCCCATTCTTGATGGGGTAACAAAGCAATAGAGATTATGGTTTATAGAGAAAGCATAAACAATAACGTATTTAACATGGGACTCTCAAAAAAAAAAATGGAAACAACTTGCAAAAATATTTTACTGCATTGCACAATTGCCATCTCAGAAAATGAGGAATGACTGAAATAATTGTCGTGTTTTGCAGTCTTTTTGCATGTTAAGCATTTCTCCTAAATATCTGTTAGTACTTTAGCTTGTGTAATATTGATTTTCTTATGTTCATTCTAGTTTTGAAATAAACTGGTCCCTCGTATTCTATTATTGATGCAGCATACTGGTTGCCTTGGATATTGAGAAATTCATTTTTAAATTCAGCACAAAGATTTTACTGTAACTGTAGCTGTGATGTTTTCTTTTGTTTGCACTGTGTTGTTTTTCTTTAGAAGTTGCTTCCAAAATTGTGGTGAATGGAATTTTCTTTTCATGTGATCAAATGCTCTGCATCTTGGCAGCATTCACAAGCACAGGAGCTGGCAGACAAAGTTAGGCAGGATTTGCCTGGGCATTTTCAAAGAAGAGCACCCAGGAACTGAGGTTTGAAATAATGTAGCTTGAGGTCAGGAATTTTTTCTTTAGAGAGTCAGTAAAGAACTTGTGTGCAAGAACAGTGTGCAAGAAGCCAGGGGTTTTCTAGGTGTATATATACCAGTGAAATAGAAAAGTATAATGGGCAATATTCTGTGCAGTGTTGCTTCCTAAACAATGCCAATTAATAATAAGGGATTTGGGCCATTTTTTAAACAGAGATGATATTTGCTGTCAATCCTTCATTTCTTTTGGTAACTTAGATAATACAGGGGTAGGAGAATATGCATCATTTAATCCAGTTTAAGCTTGCACCATGCTTAACTCAAAGACAAATGTGTTCTTGACATCAGGCATTTACCATACAGCAGTGAAGCAGTGTGGTTTCGGCGCACTATGAAGAAATCTGCTGAAACAAGAAAGTGTTTGAGAGAGGGAGAGGGCTAGGAGAGGAATGCAGGAAGGTCCCACATGCAGAGGCAACCCCACGCCTGGGTGGTTTTCTACGTTGTACCTGTGTAGGAGGAGCATTCCCCTTATGCTGGGCTGTGCACACCAGGAGCTCGAGACAGTCCCTGGAAGAGTATCTGCTCCCCACAGCGTGGTTGGGACCCAGCACCAGGGCAGAGTCATCTGTTTTACCCCAGCACACATTTGCATTCCACAGGTCTGGGAAACTGCGTGACCACCCAACGCTTGGTGTTTAAAACTGATCGGACTGGCAGCACAGCACTTCACATCCAGCTGCGCTGCACACACAAACTCCCCAGCCTCTGTGCTGGAAAGTGAGCTGGGAAGGATTTTTTTAGAAATTGCTTTTGGAGCAGGTACATTCCTGCACAGGCAGGATGTCCAAACCCTCTCGCTTGGCTCGACCTGTGTCAGCTAATACAGCTCCTAAATCGCCTTTGTCTAGGAAAGAAGATTTTAACAGCCGATCACGAAAAATTAGGCTAGGTGAAAAGATTTTGAGAGCTGGCAGCGAAGGAAACCTGGTTAAACAGCATCAGCAAGAGCAGGTGGAAATCACAGAAGGGCTTGTGCCACGGAGGGCTCCTTTCCTGAAAGGTAACCAGTTATTTCATGCTTCAAAAGAATAATCAAATGCATTTGCAATCATTGTGCTTTTAAAAAACCCCAAACATCAGTTATTGTGTAATAGGGTGTATGTGTGTGTGTATTGCTTCTAAACGACAGTTTCTTGTACATAAAACATTTGTTTTGAAAATAAAAAGGCTCAAAATATTTTAGTTGTTCATTTTTGGCTGGATGCTGTATGGAAGCTAAAAATGTTGAGCTGTCAAACTGGTAAATCGCAATCTTTTACAGTCTAAATGTGCCACTGTATTGTGAAGCTTTATTTGAAATAATGATTTGAAATTATTAGCAAGTGCAAGAAAGATTAAATAGAGAAAAATAAAGAGAAAACAGACATCACTGCAGGCAGAGAATCTTTCAACCTTGCAAGTGAAACTCTTCTTTGTGGGTCCTAACAAGGCAGCTGTGACTTGATTTCTTGTATAAAAACTAAACAGATCAAGTGTATTTGGAAAGGCTTATATGCTTTGAGAATGCAAACAAATGTGGAGGATAATATAAGATTATGATCTACTTTCACTGATCTGTTGAGCAATGGGCTGCAGGAACATTACCACTGCCTCTCTTTAACTTAGTTTTTGTGACAGTACTCCTTAAACTGCATTTAAAAGTAGCCATTTAATCTGCTTGGTGTAAAATGAGGGTAAGTTGTCATTCTATTAGGAAATAAAAGTAGTAGTATTCTAATTGTACTCTTCATAGAGTTTATATTTAAATATGAACAAGAAGCAGAATCCTTTCAATACAGAATAGAAATTGCTGTCCCTCCATCCTAAATCCACAGGAAAAAGAAGTGTAAATTGTAGACCTTTGTAACTTGAAACTGTACTTTCATTTCACACACATGGCATCCAAGGTCACAGTTTTTATTCCCGCCTGAATAAGGTTTAAAAGAACTTTTTTCCTGCAATATGACTTTTATTATTTCACAAAGAAGGGAAAAGCGATGACACCTAGTCTTACTCAGGGAGATGGATGATCTGTTTGTTTCTACAAAGGAAACTGGGTTTGAAGCACTTTATTAATGGCAGAAGAGAGCAAATAGAAAAGCTGGAGGTGGGAGGGCTTAAATTTCTGGTCTCACTCACAGAACATCTTGCTTATTTAGCAATGTAATGTGTAAACTCATTTTTGATCTTGAGATGTATTGCAAGAAAGTAAAAACTTTATTCCAGAAAAACCAGACGTACAGTTCTTTCTGCCCTGATAACCAATATTTATTGATTTTATAGTAAATGATGTTTCCCAGTTAAGTTTTTGAAATTCGAAAACATTCATAGAAAACCCTGTAACAGTATGTTTTTCACCAAGCTCAAGTTTTTTAATAGCAGTTTATTCCCTTTGTGTTCTCTCATTTATTTGGTGCATCGAGAAAAGGAAATGGTGCAGGATTTACAGAATACAAAGTGTGTCCTTTTAAGGGATGTGATTTTTATGGCACTCTCAGTTCCTGCCTTTATTCACCTTATTAAAATGTTGTTGGGCTGTATAATGCTTTGCAACTACAAGCAAGGGTTGCAGTCTCTGCTTGGTGTTTAAGGTGAAATTTCTCTAAAAGAGAAATCTAGTGGCTATCAGTAGTGCTGTGACATGACGTGCTTTTAGTATTTATAGCTTACACTTATTGTCTTCTTGAGCATGAATTAATCCCTGTTAAGTACTGGCTTTCTGCATTGGCTTGTTTGTTGTACTTTAGGCGAGATGTTACTGTGAGTTGGTTTTGTAGGAGATATTGAAGAACAAATATTGATACTTCTGAAGGGAGCATATTATAAGGGTGATGGAAGTACAATGTGGTTTTTTTTCTCTGGAAATGGGACTGGCTGGATGACCCCCAACAGAATCCAAGCATTGGCCAGAGTTATTTGAAATATGTTTTGTGAGAAGCAGGTACAGGCCTGGATGGTGGAGGGGCAGCAGATATGACAGAAGCCAAACGAAACAGTGAAGGATGTAGCAGCCACAAGGCAGTGCCCTGGGGCAAAGCTGAGTAACAAGAGAGAATGAGCAGCAGCCAAGGGTGTTTACATGGTCTTGGGAGTGGTAAAGAGGAAGAGGGGAAGCAGGGGCAGCTGTAGGCTGAATGAGATGTCTGAAGTAGGGAGCATAGTGAGGGGAGGCAGAGCTCCAGGGGGAAGAAGACTGGGGCTTGGAGGACAAAGAAATGGTAAAGGAGGCTTGGCTTTGAGGTGGGTCAAAGGGGCTGGAATGGAGAAGTGGGAGAAGGAGGTTCTTAGGTGGGGAGTGGGGTCTTGAACAACCTGACTTGGAAGAGACCAACCTCTGTTCTTTGTCATGTAATGTCAGCCAAACCCCATGGCCGTGTGTGGGTGTTACACCTTAAAATCCTGGTCTGTGCACAAGAGATCAAGCTGGGTTGTCTGGATTAGTTTCTAGTGGTGAACTTTACATATCTTCATGGGCAACATGTTTCTGGTTTCTTTGAAAGTCTTTAAAACCAAAGAGATAACATGCATGAGTGGTGCTAACAGACAGCAGTCCAGTTCTTAACAGATAGGAAATACAAAATTGTGGCTATAATTTTAATGGACTGTAAAGCATGATGACTCATTTTAATTGCATTATACGTTGGGGTTTTTTTCTACAGGATTCTTGTCCTGCATTGTGCATGGGATGAATTGTGCTTAACTGAGAAGCTGGGTTCTATTAGCAGGGGAGCAGCTTGTGGCAGAGACAAAAGTAGTCCTTTCAGGTAAAGCCATTAAAGGGTGGAGTGGATCTCTGTGCCTCTGACACTGAGGTCTGTGTGGTGTAGAGACATACTACGTCAACTTTCATGGGGGAGTGCTGGCTGTGTGGATTTGTTTTTTGGTTTAGTTGTTGGATGTGCAAATGTGAGACCACGGGTTCTGATTTGCAATGCTGAAACCACACAACAGTAGCTGAAGTCAGTGTCAGCTGTGATTTTACTGCATGAAGTAGTCTACTGCAAAGGACTCAAGAAGGTCATCTCGTACTTACCTGTTACTCGTCATCTGAATTTAGTGAACAACTTCAACCATAATGTCACGTTCTCATCCTGCTAAAAGAGGAAGGAAGGAGTAGAATAAAATCCTTTATAACAAGGAATATTTAGACCCAGGCTACAAAATTTGTTGCTTGGTCTTCAGACCAAGATCTGACAGGCAGGCAGTACATGAACCCCAAGTCCACATCCAGAACAGCTAAGATGAATCTTTTGCTTCCATGCATAGGAAATGAATCCTCTTTGTTTTGTGAGGAGAACAATGCTGTGTGAAGGATGGGATGGGGCTGTGGGTGAGGAAAATCTGCAAAGCAGCGCCTCTGCACATGGAGTGGGGAACAGGGTTGCAGAGACAGTCTGAGTTTTGGCATTTCCCAGCTGGTAAGGGACTAACTTTACAAACTCAGCATCATTTTAGGATTTGCTGGTTTAAAGAAAAAATGGAGATAGATAAACCTTTCTTAATTCTCACTTTCATGACTGAATCAATTAAAATAGGATTTTTTCCCTTTTGGGATGTGTTACTGATTGGAGAACTCTATGAATTTCTGTCACCCATACTTTTCTCCAAGAAAAGCAGAGAACATAGTAATGTCCGTCTTTTCAATTTCCTTTCTCTGTGCCCTTTTATTGAGTTTTGATATTTGCTTTATTATTTGACTTCACATCATTTCACTTTGCTTTATTTTTCGCTTTATTTTTCTCCATTAGAATTTCCTCCCTATTTTTCCTCTGCACTTAATTTTGCTGTTCATGGTGACTGGAATGCAAGGCCAATACTTTTAGATCAAACCTTTTAGTATCTCATATTTAGTTGGATTGAGAACTAGAAAAAACCTGTTTGTTCCATCCCTAGTTATTAGATGGGGGCCAAAGGAATTTGGGGATATAGTGGGATTCATATCTATGGCCTCTTCATGCAAAACTAGCAATAGTAGCACTACAGAAAATGGAATTAATGATATTTTCCCTATTTTGTTTTTATGACAAAGTCCAGCATAACAATGACTATATAACCCATAAGTGTATTACTAATTATCTCCAAGAACATTATGGTTTTTAAATGAAGAGATATTGAATCATGGTCACAGTTTGGAAATTATTCTCTCTGACATTCAAGTAATATCTATGGAATGTTTAAGGCCAAGAACTTTATCTGTCAGGAGCTTCCATTTCACAGCATTTCCTGACAGAGATGTACCTACAAATACAGAACACATGTAAGACTCGAGTTTGCCATCCAAGGAAATTCATTATTAAAAGGAAAGCAAAGCAAAGAATGTTTGCATTTAGCCTACAGTATTTTTATTTGTTCTGCAACTCTTTTAGATTCATCAAGACAGAGAACACAGATCATCTAGGTATATGTATATACAAATGTTCATTATCTCACAAATTTAATGCTAATTCTCTTCTTTACTGCCAGTACATTTTTTTCACTTTGAAATGCAGAATTTTTACTTTGATCTTAAAAAAAAAAAAAATCAGAAATTTTATTGTCTTTTAGAGTAGTCTGAAAAACTATAGGGAAATTAGGATTGGTATCAGATGTGCAGTTGGCTCAAAATTTTACAGTTGAGACACATGGATTTGATAACCTATAGGAACTATATTATTTCGTTTGGGTATATTAGGATTAGAAATTAAGAAATAACATGGACCATTAGATTAGAAAATAAATCTAGATAAAAAATTTTCAAGCTGGAAAAGAACATTATTAAAATAACTCTTGGAATTTATAGTTGGAATGTAGAAACAGAGATCAGGTATGAGACAGTAGTCATTCTTTCAATTGCCTACATGAACAGTTATTTCTATGGCTGTTGAAGTATGACTTTACCTGGAGGATGAATAGGGCAGCTGAACATGCCTCCTTCCAGTTAAGATTATGCAGTATATAAACTGGAGTTATGGTTATTGAAAACTGAATGTCTGGACATTTGTTTAGGTAAGGAATGATAGGTCTGCCTCTGCTCTTACTTGCTGTGAGATCATGACTCAGAGCCAAGCATAAAGTATACTTTAGCTATTTTTTTAAGCATGATTTCTTGCAAAAATTGGTCATGTCAAAACTTTCTGGCAGGCTTTCCTTCATTGGTAACCTTTTTACCCATTATCTGAATTTGTGCAATTATGATGGAGAGGTAAGGGTCTCAAAAATACTGCATTTCTATGATATACTGTATACACTGCAGCTGTGTAGGATACTCTGTTCTGTACCTGTCAAATAGTACATGTCTATATTTTTCTATAATGCTGTGGAAAATTGCTGTCTGGGTGGAGAAGGAAGACCTGATTGATATTGTGTTCAGGGAAAAGCTGCAGTGTGTGCTCAACTCCTCTTGCACATCAGAGAGTTCACGTGTGGGTGACACCTCATAAAAGCCATACCCCAGGGACAAGCTCAGGCTGGAGCTCACAGCTCCCATAACTCAGTAGAGAAGCAAATTCAGACTGTGGATGAGATTGCATGAATTCTGATGGAAACGTTTTGGAGTTGAATGTATACTGCAGCCTAAACATAATTCGGTAGTCAATCCCAAATAAAATATAATTTTTAAAAAGCTGTTTCAGAAACCAAGTTACAGTAGTTGCATTGCTTACAGAACTATTTTTCAATTGCACAAGTATTTCCACTTTAAAAGTTCTTCCTTTGGGACCTGACAGGAAAACAAGGTGAGTTCTATACATCCCCTTGGGAAGATCAGGATCTTCTGTTTGTTTTGGGCTTCTGTAAGGGCTGATACCAGGATGAGCAAAAACTGCACCAATTCCCTCCAAAGCTCAAAAAAAAATCTTAAACCATATACATGAGGGAATTTTGGAGAGGCTACAATTTGGGGGGAAATTAGGTATAACTTTTTGAAGGTTAATTTTTCTCTAAATTGTGTCTTTCTGAAATCTGTCAGATGTTTTGAAATTTAGATTAAATTAATGAAATGAATGGATGGCACAGATTGTAGGTATTTACATGCTCCTCATTAGATTCTTGTTCCATAAAGCAGCCTCTCAATATCACCTTGACATGTTTAGAATGTAAGTATATATTTCATATACAGAGTATATAACTTTTCATGTATATACAAAATTTATAGCAGCGTAAGAATGTCACCTACGTGACATGACTTAATTGGAACCATCATATTTCAGTATTAGAAATTTCAGTATATGCCAGTCAAACAGTACCATGTAAATCTGGACTAATTTGGCAAAATTTGGATGAGACAGCTAGAAATATTAGTCGTACTGTCAAAATCCCCTCAAACCTGGCTGTTTCTATGAAACCTTTTTTTTCTATCCAGAACTGACCCTATTAATATAGGATATATAATTTCTGAGTGTATCCTTTTGTCAAAACAAGAGTTAGAGTTTTGAATTGAAAGCATACCTTTCAGATTTATGCATTTATTTAGTGTTATAGATATTCTAGTAGATTAAAAAGTTACTTGTGAGTTCTGTTTTAGTGAGTTTATTTATATGATGTCAAGACAGGAGTTGTTCTACAGTTGAGAGGTTCTTGATTGAAAGTGGAAAGAATATCATTGAAATGTGATAAAAAGAAATAGCAATGCTCATGTATTTAACATTCCTTGTACCTGATAAGCTTATTTTCTTTTTTGGTGGATGGCCTTCTAGGGTGAAAGTCAACTCCTCTCTCTTTTGCTATTCTTGTCTGCTAATTAAGTGATGAGATAAATAGAACTTTCTGTAATACAAATTTTCAGGTTAGCTCACATCATCCTCTGAAATGGGATTTTCAAAGCTGGATATGGTACTCCATACTGAGTGCAGAGGAAGGATTATGTTACAATTATTGCAGACAAATGTTTATAAATCCTAGTGCAAGTACAGGTTTTATGCCCAATGGCATAGTAATATTTTAATCTTCTGATTAACTCCTAGAGCCATTTTTGCTGTTAATCATATTTTCATTCTTCTAGGCTTTGAACATTTTCCCAGTCCCAAAAAGACAATAATTCTAGTTGATCTTGATTCCTAAATCATTTTTCTAGTATTATAAGTGTAGACACAACATCAGCTCTTTCCAAATCTTCCACTATTTCACCCACCCTGAGTGAATTCAGGTACATACTAAGAACATAGGAATATTCATCAGCTAGTTCTTGCAGTGCCCTAGGATGAGGTTCATAAGATCCCAGCACACTCTCTGGTTTCATTCCTTTTCTTTTTAGATCTTCTTGCTGGTATTAATTATCACAGCTGACCCTCTTCTTGAAGTCTGATATGAGGAAGGCATTCAAAATTGTGCTTTCCCCACACCATTTGTTAAAAACTGTCTTTTCCCATTGAGTAATGCATCCATCTTTTCTTTGCCCTTCCTCTGACTACTAAGACATTTATGCAATAAGTAGTCACGCAGGCCTGCTGCTCATTTTAAGAAAAGGGAGAAGATTCAGGGCCCAGTCATGAAGCAGTTATGCTGCTTTAAAAAAAAAAAAAGGCAAAGCTGCAAATACATGAAAAATCAAAACATCTGGAATGCACAGCTAGCTGGGTTGAACACATCCAGGGTATTAGTATCCAGACATTCATGAACAGGCAAAGTTGTAGTATTACTGCGGAATGTGTTTTGTGATGGCCATCTCCTGCTGACATAGGTTGTGGTTGTGTCTTGGCCTAGATAACATTTCTCTTGAGTCTTATACTTTGAGTTTGTGAACATGCTAAGGTATTTGCTGCAGCTTCAACATAAGAGTAGCCTCCTGAGTAGTGAAAACGTTGGAGAAATCTCTGCAGCCTTCTATCTTCCAATACTCAGGTTCATCTACAGCATCTAGGTGTGACATAGACTTCATTAATTGTTCTAAATGAAACTTTGTCAGCACCTCTTGTTGGAAGACACAGGAAAAGAGGTTTAGCCAGAGAAGGTGTAAGTGCAGCCCTGCTGTGAGAGGTGCAGGCACTGCCTGGCTAACATGCAAGCTTCAGAAGGAGCTGTGCTGCCTGGCTGCATCTTGGCTACAACCTTGCAGAGCCTGAGCTGGAGGTCAGGCCCTAGAACGTGCATTGAGGCTGCAGGTTTCTCCTCTGGCAGTGATGTTCTGCCTGTCTGAAGGTGGTCGCTCTCTCACGATACCTGTGGGATTGCCAGTGCCAGGTAATTATAACCTCTCTCTCTCTCAGATCTCTATTTCATTAGGGCAGAGGATAAATACTAAACATATGTAAATAGCACCTAAAAGGGTTAAAATTAATCCTGCAGTGTGAGACCAAAGTCTAGCTTCCCTTAAAAACATTTTATACTGCCCTATCAGTTATTTTTTTGTGGCACAGATTTCTCAAGGAAGCCTTGAGTGCATGATAAATAACCTCATTCACAAGCTGGATGTTCCAGGCATTGTTAAAAACATACACTCAGTTCATGCGGTAGCCGTATAAACTCACGTTACACTTGGCCTTTTTCCAGCCTGCACATCTTGCTTTCTCTGCCAATCCTTTGCACACAGTTTGTAATTATCTGAGGCTCATTTGCCACCTTCCTGTGTTTCCCATTGTTATAAAGTGTATGCATGTACATGGTTCAGTTTGTCTGTGTGCTGATTTGCCTCTAATATTGCCATTTGAACGTAGTTCAGGTAATAATGTTTCCTGTTCTTCATGCTCGAATACCTGAAGTATCACTTTGAATGTCATCTTGGCCTCAGTGGAACTAACTGACCCCTTCCTTTGCAGGGCTTTGTAGCTCACAGGCCTGTGTTCTGCAATGGTTTGCATAGTCCATGGCTGGGCAAGAGCCATGGTGTGGGGCAAAGCTGCAGCTTTTGGGCAAATCAGACTACTGACATGAAAAGCTATCTCTACACAACCTCAGAAGCCCTTCAGGAGCAAAGAAATGTTTTAAATTGTACTGCCTTTAATGATGGTTACAATAGGTCGTTCTGGCACCAGAACAGCCTTTATAATGCTCGTGCATGAGTACGTGTGTACTTCTACACAAGTCATCCACCTGCAGCTCCCAGGAAAGTTTCTGGGAGACACAATGGTGGTAGTTATTGCTGAGTAAATATCAGATTGGAATTAGCTGGTCAGGAGATAGTTTTAAGTAGGAAAAAAGTGTAACTAGGACTTGCTGATGACTAAGCATTGGTTTATAGTACATTGTTTAGTTGGGGTTTTTTAAATATCATCAAGCTGATGTGTATCTCTGCATGTAAAGTAAATAGAAGTGCAAACAATACCTGTGCCAAGTAATCTATTTCTGTATTTTAAGAGGAGCTGAGAGGCTTATCAACTATACAGTATTTCTCCAAGAAAAATACCTCTAAGTGCCACTATGTCCTACTATAAATAAAAGCATAGCAAAGAGAAGCTTAACTTACATATTTTGTTTGTTTGTTTTCCACATTCTTACAAACTACTCTTTGCTAGAAAATTGTGATGCAGTTCTGGAGTAATTGTGATTAACCCACTACCACGCTTGTCTTCAAACTGGTAAATTAGGGAAAAGTGATACTTAGCACCAGAGCAGCTGCTGCTAGTTAGCTGGATGGTTTGTAGCAGACAAAACAATTCCTTCCTGCTTGACTGGAAAGTTATTTTAACAGAGTGTAATTTTAAGATTTCAGTGGTGTTCCTGGTTGCATGAAATCCCCTTGGGTGCCTTACTGACATGACCTCCTTGAACATTAATGCTGATGTTGCTTGTTCTAGGGGTGTTAGGAGTTGCTGTCTCATCCAGGATGCCATGGAGCTGAAATAATTTAGGAGCTTCATTTAGCAATATCCTCCTGTTTCAAGAACTGAATACCAGTGGCAATAGCCTTGATGTCTCCTTTTACTCATGTGCTAAATCTAAACTATGCATCCAGAGATAAAAATGGTGGCCTGTAGTCATCTTCTGTATTTAGTAATTCCTGTTCAGCCTAGCCTGAAAACTGTAATTTTTGAAGTCAAAAATGGAATGCCTTTTAATTTTTTTTTAGTCAGCTAATCACTGAAAATGCAGAAAATAATCTTTTGTCAAAAGAAGGAAATTTCCACCAGTGCAAAGCCAAAACCTTTAGGAGGAAAATGTATGAGACTCCAGGCTACTTCCATGGTGCATGGTACAGAACATTGCTGCATCACAGCTGACCCATAAAGACCCAAAGAGGGGAACTACAGTAGTAGTTTAATAATAATTTCTGTATTTTCCTCTCAATAGTAACGCAGGAGTTGCACTTTAAATGAGAAGTTACAACTAAAAGCATTGATTTTTCTTTAGTCTCTTTTCTGTCCATAAGCACAAGCCTTATTGCCAATGACAGAATAGAGATTTTTCCAACCCCTCTGTGAAAATATTGGTAGTACATAGCAGGTACAGCCTTAATTTTCACTCTACATCAGCATCTAGGGTTTAAGCATCTGTGGTTTAAGCTCACAGTCCTATCACCAGTTGGTTCTTATCTTCCTCAAAAAGTTCTGTAATGCTTATCCGTACATTGACTTAAGCCACATTCATGACAGTTGGAACTGTTCTGTGCCACTCCATGGCATGTAACAGCTCATATCTTTATATCCTATAGAACATATATCTGTGTATTACATATAATAATTCTGATAAAATGTCATCTCTCAAGCAGAAGTCTTGTCATGCTGCATGTTGGAAAGCTAAATCCTGTATTTACTGACCATTTAAAAATGATGCTGATAGGATGTGTGGCCAATGAGCTCAGGCATTCAGTAGTCTGTCAGACACTGTTCTGGAGAGATATGCGAGGAAGTTTGCCCAAGTGTCCTTATCTCTCCAGGAGGCACACTATGTTTTGTAGCAGTAAGGAAATGCAACCAGTTGATGGTACTAGATATTCTTGCAGCATTAAAAAAGCTAACATATGAGATGAAAGATCCTGTAGATAGTGACAGGACTATTTCTAAAGAGAGTTTCTTAACCCTCTAAAAAGATTCTAAGTTTGTTTATGATTTTCACCTGTATGCTTGCTTAGAGGATATTAAGAGCAGGTATAGATCCACCTACAGTTTGAATTGTTTTATATGCATATGTTTGCTGTAGCTGCCATGAAGACATGATGAAGTAGAGGTGCCTGACCTGGGGGCAGTGTCAGTGTGGAATGGCAATCTGCTCATTGCCAGGACTGAGGATCCTTGATCAAAAGATTTGTTTAAAAATATGTGCTTTGGTATGTGGAAGTATAGACACAACCTGTGTGGATGAAACATCAGAACTTCCCTACCTCAGCCCTGCACCGGGGTGCCTTTAGGGGCAGGGGTTGGGTGGTAGGTTAAAGGTGCTGTAAAGAAAGGGCACGAGGTGTGTGTTAGGAGCTTCTTTAGAAGCTGAATTATGAACAAGTCAGAATTGGTGGCAAAATCTGTGTCTTCTTTTCACCATGATGATATATGGTTAAAATTCTTGACAACCTTTTAAAGGGTTCTGAATTTTTTAAATGAAAGGTGATATATATGCAGACACCATAACTGATCTTTTCAATGGAAAAACTGAATAAACATCTGATAACACTTGTGCTGAGAATGGTAAAAAGATCTCTTTTAAATTACCACAAAATTACTTCTACAGAAATTGATATAAGTACCTTTTTAGTCTTCAGTGATTTTCAAAAGAATACATTCAGTAACTTTAAAACCAGTTCCAAGTACTTCAGCTTTAATTTTCTGATTAGATATTTCCAAGGATTGAAAGAAGCATGTTTGAGCTCTGAGCTTTTCTGTTTTACTTTCTCAGTTCACTGAAACTGGACTTATATAGACTTGAGGTAAACAAAGCAAGCACCCTTACTATTTATTATATTATGTGATCTTTGCACACACAAGCCTTATAAAATCAGCGGTGTGCTTAAGCCCCTTGGTAGCTAAGCAAAATATTTATACATCTTTTTCAGAAGGGAAGTGCTGTGAAACTGTCAAAGATCTTCTGAATTTCAAAAAGAACAAAAAACCCCAAACAACCAAAGAAAATAGTGGGTTTGGATGATGCAATCAATATGAATTGCATTCTACCTGCATTGATACTAAACATTGCCATAAACATTGTTCATTATTAGGTGATTTTGCTAAACTAAAGTGATGTGTATTCAGCAGTTCTATTGAGTAGTCATAGTCAATATTCATAGATATGTGGATTTCAGATTTTTGGTGTGTCTTGATGTGTGAGACAACCAGCTGTAAGGAGGGGAAGAAGAGTGACTTGCACTAGCAAATTTGAATGGTCACTCATCTATTCAGTATGCAGGCTACAGAGTTCTTAGGCTTTGCTTGATAGCAAACAAGATTTATGGTTTCTCCTACCCTTAAAAAATTCTTCTGCAGTAGAAGTAATGCAATTCCTTATTTATCTGTCTGATTTTGTTCTCACCTTCATCTGTCTATACGAGCTGGGTCACCCTTCATCTGTCATTAGCAGGCAGCCTGCGTACCCTGTTGCTGTGTGTAATTAGCCCTGTTCCAGCCCTCTGGTCAGCTTCGGGGCTGGGGAGCACATTTCCTGAGCCAGGTACCCTCTGATGGCTGCACACTCCTGTCTCACCAGCCAAAGGATGCAAGGACATGTTTCTGTCTGTGTCCCATGGGCAGCAGGGAGTTATATTTGCAGCCTGTCCAACTTGCCACAGTCTCATCTAAGGAACCGATGAGCTGCAAGGCTGAGCTACGATGAGGGCACTAATGCTTTATTGGATGTGGCTGCTGAGCAGGTGTGTACGTAATGACAGTAAATAACATTGACCAGCAACATATCAGCATGCTCAAAGTGTCACAATAATATAACACACTCTTGCTTAGCGTGTATTTACTGTCTCTAACACCAGGTTTAAAACTTGTAGCTCAGCTAATCTAATAGTATGGTTGTATATTATGAAAGACTTCACCTTAATATAGTGATGTAAGCATTACCTTTAAAAGGTTCTGTTATTTCTTCCACCTTCTTTCCAATACATTTGACTCCAAAGAGAGCCTTTTTAACTGTTTCTGCAGCTTATAAATTAATGTGTCCAGTTATTAAATCCAGACATGCCATTTGTTCAAGGAATTGCATCCTGTGAGACATCCTGGAGAATGTTCCTTTCATCTTTTAAAAGCTGCTTCAGCTAAATAACACGGGTATTCAGTCTCCCTGAGCTCACTTTAGTGAATGTTGTAATGCTGACTTTAAAACAAATGGGTATTTGGAAGGAGCATCTTCCTCCCTGCTTTGCTGAAGTCCTGGTGATTTCAGTATGGTACATGATGCCTTATAAATTTTATATCTGGACAATTCAGCATAATGCATCTAAAGACAATTCTTCTGTTTTATGGAAGTCTTCTCATTATAAATTATTGGGGAAACAAAATATAGGAGGAAACTTCGAGATCATATAGCTAATTCCATCTGGTAAAGTCTAGACTTCATTGAAGGGGTAGTTTGAGATCTGGGTTACTTTATGACAGTAATTGGACTCAGAGACGCTAAAATGAGAGAGAGACACAAAGGTTAAGACACAAAGGTTAAGACACAAAGGTTAAGAATTTTTGGCTGAACTGTGAATCTGATGTTAATGCATTAAAATAATATGTACTGTATATTAATAGATCGTTGTTTTTACATTTTTCAGTGTTGTTCTCTCCTGTTGTCAGCATTCTAGGTGCATTAAATGACAAAAGAAAATGAAAAAAAAAGTCAGCACAGGCATCCAAGTGAGTTCCTGAATGTCAGATGGATATCTAATAAAAAGTAAAACACATGTTGGGTTTAGACTGTGATCATTATTGATTACCTGCAGAAACCAGATGGGGACACCAAAGGGGATCTGCAGAGCAAAAGGTTTGCTGCCTGCAAGGACATGAGCTACCTGAGCCTGAAAAGAAACAAGAGAGGGATGGGAAAAGTTCTTACAAACACTATTTTGAGTGATGAGTGACTGTAAGACTCCTTTTGGAGTGGACCAACAGGGACCATAAAAAGATGGAGAATGACACAGGTGAGAGCTGAGATGATCTCTGGTAGATCTGTTCAGTAGTTCATCTCTAGATGAGCTTTTGAAAGGAAGAAAGTTTTGGTAGTTTCATTATTACATGTCAGTAACAAAATAGGGTCATTGTTAGTGGGTGGGCAATATGCAGCTTCCTCATTTTATGGGATTGATGAGAATAGTTTTAAATTGATGGAAATGGAACACAGGAGAAAGTGCAAGAGAGACCCATGTGACGCCTGTACAAGCCTTGAGGGCACTGAGAAATTAAAATTGGACAAATGAGACTACAAAAGTGGATAAAGGAACAATATTATGAGGTGATAGCTAGCCAGAAAAAACTAGTTCCATTTTTGGTAAAAATTCTGACATGAAGATATAGTTATGAAAAGGATCCTGTCTTATCTGGCTGAGAGTTTGGGTGAGGTCAGTGTGAATCGTGGAAGTGCTGTTGCATCAATGTAAGGATCCAAGCAGGTGCATGGAAGCCTGAGGGCTATCTATGCCAAAGGGAAAAGAGGTGTTATCCAAAAAATGGCAATGTGTCCAGGAAGGCTTGTATTGGCAAGTGGGTTCAGTTTGGAGTCTGTGCACTTTAAGGGCATAAAGCTTTGCGAAAGGAAAGATGGGATGGAAATAGAACATTCTTAAATAAAGAAAGAAAATTTGGAAGAAATCTAAGAGAAAAGCTTTGCTGAAGTAGTGTTACAATAATCCAAAGGTGGATGGGAATAAGGAGGGAGAGAGTAACTCAGAAACTGACATAGATCTGTAAGGTTTCCAGTGGACAAATGGAGTTAATTAATGGGGCATAAAAAGTGCAGGGACGGCTATATATGGCAGGCATGAATGTCATCCTTAGTCCAAGCTTCAAAAAAATTGCTATAAAAATATATAATTGAGATACATTGTAAACCAGTTCCCCATATTTTATTGTATAAATAATCATCCTAAAAATAGTATTAAGCATAAGCAAGGAGTCTGAGAGTAATGGAAAGAGGATTGGCCAATACAGAGAATTGTACCTGAAAAATCAGAAAACATGAGAATGAATTATAAATATCTAAGAATCCACTTAACTAAGGTGCAACTATTTCTTTTTAAATAAAAATTTGAAAAAGTAAAGAAGAATGGAAATGCAGTCAGTTAAAAAAATGAAAGTTTTGACATTAGTGGTGATATAGATGGATGGGTTTTAGATGTAATAGGTAGCACTCCTCATATTTTAATGATTCTGTTGAACCCAGAACAAATGCAGGGCAGCTAATAGGAATGATTATGCAGAAATGGAAATTCTTACCTCCAGGGGGAAGCAAAACTTAAATTATGTAATTGTTTAAATCAGAAGAGACCATATAATCCACATCCAAGAACTTGCATAATATTTCAATTCCAAAAGCAAGTACTTTTAATAAATATATCACATCAGGAGTTGGTATTACCTGGGGAAATAAATGAAAAATAGTACTTAAATTGGAAAAAAAATTACTCCATTGAAGAGCATTACTGTAATCTCAATAGTATGTAAAATCTGTTACAAAAAAAAGAGAAAGGTTTTAAGGAAAGAATAAGCAAATGACACAAAACATGATAAGTGAGTTAAGATACAATGTAGGATTTCCACAAGGAGGTCATGCCTGACTAAGCTGATACCTTTAGTTGAAAAAATAGCTAAGCCAATTCTCTAAACAGAAGAAGTAATGATATATCCACACGGGCTTCAGCAAAATACTATTTGTCATCTACTGTGTGGAGATTTGTTAACACAGGAATTGCAAATGAGTGGTAGGAGGGAAAAGAGGATGAAAAAATTAACTTAGACCAAAATTGGAGCTGGAGGATGGGCTGGAGGTCACCAAAGGATTTCCCAAGGACTGGCTATGGGATCAGTCTTAGGAAATGTTTCTGTTACTGATTGTACCATGAAAGCAACAATACTGGGAAAAAAAACCTCTTGATGACACAAGTTACTATAAGGATTATGCTGAAGACTGGAGTTTCATGTAGAAAAAATGGGATGAGCACATGAGTTTTAAAATAGTGCTAGTGGTGTGAAAGACCACTGTGGAGGGTTGTGCACTTGGGAACCTGTACCAGGGTTGTGGGGAGAGTCTGGACAGACATAGGAGTGCTAGTCACAAGACAACTGAGGCATCAAAATGAGACTTCTGTGGAAAATGGATAGATTTGATTGTAGCATGGATCATCTGACATCTGGCAGTATAAGGAAGTACATTTCCAGTGCAAGGAAGCCTTAATGCTGCTTGGTGTAAGGTATGTGTTAATCATAACACACAAAAATCTGTGCCAATGTGATCATATATACTTAAGAAAAGTAAATTCAAACTGTTTTAGGAGCCAAGACAGGTTTCTAAAATGCCCTGGGGAATGGAGAGACGGTTTTATGATGGGAGATTAAAATCCTTGATTTGTCTGACTCTGTAAAAAGAAAATTGAGAGGAAATACCATTGCTGTCTTGCACATAGGAGGATTTGTACATAAAAGATAGTACCAGCACAAAAGGAAATAATTACACAGTGATCTTGAGAATCTGTGAGGTGGAAATTTAGGCAGCTTTCAAATATGAAGCACAGTGGGACAAGGCACCTGACTAATTTTTAGATGAAAATGTCTTGATTCATGGGAAAAAAAGTATATAAAGTAGTGCCTACAGGGAAGGGATTTGGTAATAAAATGGATTTCTCTTCCTAATGAAAGGAGACACTGGAAAGATGGGGAGGGAAGACTGTTTAAAATAATACTGGTAAAGGTAGCATGGTGATATACTTGTAAATTGAGAAACTCATGTGTTTTGGATTCAGAAGGGAGGAAACCCCTATATATATATACTGACATCTCCAAACACTACACACCACAGTAGTTTTTCAAACAGAATTTTGCTTGTTTGGGAAGACTTAGACTAATTTGGCCCCTTTTTACTGTGTGGATAGTTTTGTTAAATGAAAACCTACCTATATTTCTAAGCATTTTTTGCTTTAAACATTTTTTCTACTTTCTTTTCGTTAAAGTGATTTTTACACTGTACATCTGAAAAAAAAAAAAAAAGGAAAACCATACTGCAGCTGGCATTTTGCTAAGTTTTTCACATAAACCCTTGATATAAGCCAAGCGTGACTGTATTTTGCAGTATATTTATAACAGTAATTATTTTTGATGTTACCTTTCTGCAGTAAAACACAATTTCTTGCAACTTATGGGAAGCATAAACTTTATGACTCTCATATTTAGCATAGAGAAGAAAGTCTCACAGCAAAAGAGTAGTTAGTGTCTTGTATTAATATTTCTATGATTAGTGTGAGAAGTTGAGCTGATTATTTTTATAGCCCAATTAAAAAAATAGTATTGTAGAAACGGGCTTAGTGCAGTGCTGTGTAATGTAATCCTCCTCATGGCAGCAAAGAAAAAAGAAAGATTTCTGCTGGAAATGGCGTTTGGTGTAGCTCAGTAATGCAGTCTTTCCTACAACGGCATAGAAAGATATTGGCAGCCTTAGGCTATGTTTCATACAATGTCATTTTAGCTATTCAGGTTTTTTTGGGCTTCCCTTTTCAGCTTGAAGGAATTAAGTGCCATTGAGATGGAAAAGATCCATATCTGAAATAGCGTAAATTGTTTGTTGATTTTGTGAAATGTGTAAGTCATAATGTGAGCAAAACCAAATCTTTAACTTTGATGGTGTGCTGTGAACTTTCTCCCTCTGTCAAAATGTTTGTCCTTGGAGGTGATACATGGTGAAAGCTTTCTAAGGGCAAAGATAACAATACAGTGATGTGTTCCTGGAACTAGAGCACTGGGTTAAGTGTTTTGCTTGTTTGTTATTTTTTTTCAATTCCTTTCAAGTAAATGATGATCACAGACTTAGCGAGTAAATGTAAATGATGATTTACACAGACTTACCGAGTTTGGTGCATAAATGAATGCCGGGAAAATATTAGGCAGTTGCCCACAGTCTTTTTTAGGGGAGACAGTGTTTTCAGAGAGGCAGAAGGATTCCTGCTGGAGGGTGGCATTTGTGACAGCTGCCACGGGGCAGGAGCCAGCCATGAGCTCTGTTATGCTGCTGTTATCCTGGCGTTTCCTCTGCAAACACATAGTGCTTCACACATAGTGCCTTTGGGAATTTTGGCTCTGTCAATGCCATTGCATCGCTTCCAGCTCAGTTATGATGGTGTAGCTAAGCAAGGAATCTGGTGTAGAGTCCTGGTGGGGGAGGATGGCCCTGTGCCTGCCGGCTTGGCCCGCTGCCCATGAGCAGTGGTGTCCCTGCTGAGCCGGGCACCGCCAGGCAGGGGAGGAGTGACCTCTGCAAGGCAAGTGCTCAGCCCCGCCGAAGATGCAGAACTTCATTCAGCCCTGTCCTTGATTTGCACTGTTCTCAGTCTTTCTGCAAGGTCACCGGTGGGTGTGAACGTGGGGAGGGATTTCTCTGCCAGGCAATGATGAGTCAGCAGTGGGAAGCGCTGCAGGTGGGAGACGGCCTATTTCAGGAGTTACAAAGGATAACTGCTTAAGGAATGTAGGTGGAATAGGGATGGGCCCAATATGAAGCCAGCCTAGTTGCAAGTTTGTGATTTCTCAGTGAATCTTTGCCCTCGATATTTTCATTTTGAATGTTCAGAAAAACTCTGCATTTCCTAAGTAAATGTATTGGTGGGTTTTGTGTTATTTCATGCTTAGACGTAACTAGGGCATGTGGAGGATCTTGGAGAAGATCTAAGATAGCTATCATCTGAGATTTCTATCCTCAATTTGCAGACCATGCTGTGTAACAAAATCTGAATATTCATTTTGAACTTTTGGGGTTTGCTTATCCAAACTATTTGAAATTCGCCAATCATTATCAAAGCTAAAGTCTTCTTCTTTTTGCTTCAATTACTGAGAGATTTTAAATTCTTACTTGAGAGAGTAGTCAGTATGGGGAGATGGATTACATAGCTCCAACTTTGAAAGTGGGACAGTCCAAGATTCATGTTTTATTTTCTATTTAAAAATCCCCCTAAAGCAATGGAGAAGGGACATCTAAAAACTTACATTTCCTTTTTGCAATTTATAAATAGAGGCAATCCTCCCTTGGCAAGCTGTAATAGCCAGCTTTGCTATTTGTTTGTTTATTTGAGCAATGATAAAGTTATATAACTTTTCTGTAGGTATTACATTCATCAACATGAACAAAGTCAGTTCTTGTCTTTTATATCTGCATTTACAGTGTTCCCACTTTGCCTTCTTCCTATATAGGAATTGCATAGTCTTAGCCCCTGAACAACTGAGCTTCAAGAGTAGAATATGGTATTAACAGAGTATCCAGTTCAGTATCCCTTGTGGAAACAGGTTTCTATAATGCAATTTGTGGTTGCACATGTGACAGACTGTCAAAGTTTGTCTTGTATTCAAGATTAAAAAATGTTATTTCTATTAATTGTTGTCATGTTTTTCTTTCCCCTTGCTTTATTTCATCTTACTCTCTTACCTTGCCTTTGCCCTCCCTCTGCTTTCTCACCTCTTATTCTCTCCAGTGTAACAAACTTTTATTTCCCTTTGCTGTCTCACTGTGTCTGGCTTTAGTTATGCTATTTCTCTGGTTCTGTACGCATATTTTTCTTTCTATTAATTTTGTAATATGAATGATTGACTGTGTTTGGATGAAGTGAGAGTGAATGAACATGGTCCTGAGGATAAAAATGTTTTGATGGCCAAGTCCATAGCTATAGAAATAATGAAATCAGGTTGAGTGCTGTGAAGGCTCCCGGAAGACCACATCTTTCTTAAATAAGTGGTGGGAAGGTTTGCTCTTTTTTTCTCTGCCAATGCATAATATAAAGTTGGTTGCTCTCCGGAGTGATCCAGGTGTTCATGCCCCTGGACTGGGCAGTCAGGAAACAGAGGAGTCCATGTGTGACACAGGAGGCTGATGGTAGGGAAGAAACCTTTGAAAAAATTAAGGGGGAAGGGATTTATCTGACTCCTCAAGGGGAAAAGTACTGATTCTTGGACTCAGTAGAATGCTTCTACGGAATAGTGGAACGAGCCCCTTCAGGACAGAATCATGGAGCCCTATTGCACCGCACCATGAATCCAAAGGCAGGCAAGGAGAGGTTTTTTACCCTGGTTTGCTTAACTGCATTTGAAGGACAAGCCTTTGCATGTAATTTCACCTCCGTGCAAAACATAAGGGAACAGCTTTTAAAAATGAGTCAAAACGAGTGGTAGAAGCTTCTTTTATTTTCAAATGGCCAGGCTGGTACTGCAAAAATTAGAAAATGGAAAAAATCTTCCCTGAAAGTATGACAATGCCTGCAGAAGTGTTTTTGTTGTTGTTGTTGTT
>VZRZ01001330.1:1502447-1537469 GCA_013398175.1 Climacteris rufus
TGGAGAAGTGGTTTTTTTGTTTTTGTTGTTTGTTTGTTTTTTTTTTTTTTTTTTTTTTTTTTTTTTTTCTTTTTCTTTTTTTTTTTTTTTTTCCTTTAAGGAGAGAAATGGTTTTGTTTATTTTCTGAGATTTCAGCTGCATCAATGTGACAGACCATGTTACTTTGGTGATTAGAATTATTCCTGCACTGGGCTGTGTGCAGTTTTCCTTTTGTATGGAAAAGGAATACTCCTGCCAGAGCAGGCAGTGCCCCTTCTGTTTACAAAGTGGAACATGCTGTCTACAGAAGCAGAAATGTATTTGTGATGAGAGGTAGAAAAATATTAATCCTTTCAGGAATTAATTTTCCAGACTCTGCTTTTGCAAGGTACTGCCTGTGTAAACTGAAGCTGCTTATCTTAGATAAGGATAGAGGGGAAGGACAGATGTCTGTGGACAGGAAAGAGGAGAAACAAATAGCAAAGCACAGACTCTAGGTGCACCACAGGTAGCTTTTATGTGTTTCTGTAAACTGTGATTGGAAATATCATAAATTTCTGAATGTGAAAAATTTTAGAAGGCAGGAAGTGATCCTTTGGCATTGAGGATGAGCATTGCCTGGGACTGGGGATGGCCTGACCAGGCAGCGAGCGCATCCCTCCATTGCTGGGCTCAGGCTCTGGCTGCCTGTGAACAGACACCCTGAGCAAGGCAGTTCCTCACCCATGGAATCTGTGCCTCAGTAGGAAGGCTGCAGCAGGAAATCCTTTAGCACACACAGCTTCAGGGTTCCTTTCCTTTTCCTTTAGATGTCCTCACACTGCTGTGTCATATGTGAGTGGCGTGGCGATAAATGTCACTGGGAGTACAAGGGAACTGTTCAAAGGCTCAGGGTGATTCTGCTGCCTTAAATTTTTATCCATTAGAAAGATACCTATTTTTAATAAAAGGTTGTGTGTGTGTGTTTTGTTGGGTTTTTTTTTAAGCTAGAATAGGGTATGATGAGAAATGTAGAAGGATGAAGTAGTTAATAAGATTTCACTAATCCCCTAAGGGAAAAAAAAACCCTCACAAAATAACTCTCAGGTGCTTTATATTTGTTTACTAACTGGAAACTCTGGATTATTTTAACAAGAAAGTTATATGAGTAAGTACTCTTTCCTTGGACTTCTGCTACTGTAAATAAAATGTGAAATACTTTCCCTGTACAAGAAAGAATTATTTTACTTATTTGTAGCTTAATTATGTTTTTTAATTGAAACTCATTTTCACCTTTCTGATGATGAAAATGTGTAAATTGCTTCAATCTGTCTGTATACATGTATTTTGGGGTTTTTTTTAGCAACTTTTATGGTATGAGCTGTAAGGAGGTATCTGACCCTAACTATTTTATCCTGAAGTTCTGTTCTACTCACTCATGAGTAATCTATTTCCACTATTTTTTTAAATTAGGTGATTAGAGTAATAGGCACATACTGATAGTATTTCAATTATTTTTCACTTACCCTAAAATAAAATTCCATTTAAAAAGAGAATATGTTTAATGCATCATTGAATGAGAGTGTAGCTCTCTCAAGATAATGGTTTAACTTTGGCTTTCAGCTGTATCCATCAAATACAAATAGAAAGGCAACATGAAAAATTAGAGTAATAAAAGAGCAGGTTCTTTGCTTTAGTGAGAGACTGTGTGTGATCTGCCCTTGTGAGCATTAAGAAAAAATTACCTTCCTAAAACTATTAAACTTCGGAATGATATGTTAGCAGACATTGGACTGATCTAAAATAAGAGATGCTTGGGCAAGGAATTTTTTTTAATTGCTTTCTTATTAATTTATTTTACCATGACTGTAAACCCATAAATATATTGTTTGAAGTAAGCAATGTTAATAGAAAAAAGACTCATGCCTTTTTCCAGATTTAGATTTTCTTGGTGTTCTAGCTCCTGGAATACTAATAGTAAATTTAATCCTCCAATTCCCAGAAAAGAAAAAAACCTCAGCATTAGTGTTACGAAATGAAAACTGTGGAAATATTACCTGTCTGTAACTTAAATGCTCAAAATCCAAAAAGAGAATGAAGAGTCCAAAATTTATTTTGGATTTTAATGGGGATGCAGATGCAGGCTCGTGCTAGACCCAAGGCCTTCTTCACTCTTTAGGTTCGAAATACCACAGAGCTTCTACCGTCTCCTTCTCACATCTTCCAAGGAGAATATATAGACTTTTAATAAAACCTCTGTGAAAACTGAACTAAAAAATAGGTGTTCTGAGCAGCTTTAATGCTGTCCTTTGAACGGATACAAAGAAACCAGCTATTTGTCATTTCATTTCTCATGTTGTCTTTCTACCTTCACCCAGTACACCATTGAACAGCTTCACACCAGATCTGTATGTGAGGAAAACCAGAACCTTTCTAAGAGAAAGTGCCAGTTGTGGCTGTGAGGGTGTGGGGAGGATCCATTCTGTTCACTTAGTTTGCCTTGCTTCGTTTCTCTTTGAGTTGCCATTGGCTTTGCTCCCGCACCTGGGGAGGAAGGAGATGCCATCCCCTTCTCAAGTCATCATGAGATTCTCCTTGGTCCCTGTCACGTGTAACACAGTAAAGGTGGGAGGCCCTGCAGTGGGATGGGACTGTGCTCTGCTGGGATGGATGTGGCTTCAGCCCGACCCCAAGGAGCCTCCCAAGCACAGCTGAGCCCCCATTCCTTCAGCAAGGCAGTGCAGTGCCACTGCTCCTGACAGTGGGGATTTGTGAACTATAGGGTTTTTTTGCCCATTTTCTTCATGCAATATGAGCAATTATTTAGTTTAAGTGCTTCCAAATTCGGACACAATTACTTGTAGGTAAAAAGAAAGGATGCTGAGTTAAGATTTCTGTAGGAAGGAGCTTTTAAGAGTGAAGTTTGGCTTCTCACTATGCTTGGTAGAACCCATGACCATGGCCAACAATTTTTGGTGATGCTCAGGTGAGAAAGAACAGGATCACTTCTTCCCTCCTTCCTGCTGGCCACTTCCTCTGCTAGTTAGATGGGGCAAGAGCTGTCCCTGTCCCTTGCCAGGGCCCAGACCCCCAGGGCAGAGTGGGAGCTGCAGAGGTGCTGGGAATGTGGCCGCTACTTCAGCATTTGGCCCCATCTGGTGACCTGCCATCACCGGGGATAAAGGATGTAAGGATGTGCTGGAAAGAAAAAGGGCAGGGAAAGAAGGATGTTCCCAGTGTACTGGAGGAGGAATAAACTCCAATGTGATCATCCATGTCACAGATGGAATATTTTGCAAAGTATTCTGTCTATAATATAAGAAATATGCTAAACATCACTATTATGCTGCATTTGAAATGTAGAAATAAAAATATAAGTTGAAAGGTAGAGCTATTGCCTCTGCTGGGTTTATAGCATGCTGTTGATGGGAGCTGTTAACCCTAAAACCTCCTGGGAGCAGCTCATTCACTGTGGGGAAAATGCTGGAATAGCCTTAAGGGTTAATAAAATATAGCAAATCGAATTTTTCACCACTATAGCTGACCATTATTTTTTATGTTCTGTAATAAATGATGGAGCATAGAATGGTAACACAAACTGTTGCAAGAATCAATCTGCATGTTAAATCCCACTTTTGTTTTGATTTAGGTGGAGTCAGTTATTAACTGCATGATTAGAATGCAGACGCTGAGTCCTATTCTTTCCTTAATTGAGAATGGCTGTTACAGATACCTCACAGTGGCTCATAGTGGCAATAATCCCTTTTTGAAAATGGTTGTTATTCTAGTCATAAGTAGCTTGCCAGGGCGCTAACCCCAAATCCACCTCTGATGGTTAGGAAAAGAATCTAGTTGGTAGCTGGTGGTGTTTAGCAATTTCCTGCTAGATAAGTGCCAAACTGGTAAAGTAAGAGAACATAAATTTTAAAATATTTAACTTTTGGTTAGAAGGAAGGTGTGGACTGTGAAAAATACTGTAACTCTCTCATTGTTCAAAATGAAAATCTGTTGCTTACTGAGAGTGCTGACTTAAAAATTCTTGCACGTCTTTTGTTGATCTTGCAGGCTGATGCACACGACCTGCTAATGCGATGCTTGGCTTTCCATACAGAGCCATTCATCCATGTTATATGTGAATGAAGCTTCCTGGTTTGTACATGTGCTGTGTCACATTCCTCTGGTTTTCTAACAAAGCTTTTAATTGGTATGCTGTGACTAATGAGCATGAAGTCCCAGAGGAAATGGAGCAGAATTTTCCATTATCCACCAAGAACCTTCAAGCATGTAGATTATCAGGGCTTGAACTCCAGGATAAACCAGGGTCAAAGGCTCTAAGTATAATGGAATCCCATAGCTTAATATTTTGCCTCCATAACATTAAATTAATAGTTTCTCAGCGAAACTGTATTGTCTGCCTGATGGCATTGTGCAAACTGTAACAGGCATTTTGCTTGGACATCAGATGAAATCCCTGACCCTTCACTGTTAAAGTTCCCATAACACTTGAATACTGATGTCCTGCCTTTGTTCCGGTTTGCGTAATGATGTGCTGCATACTTTTGTGGGATAAATCTCTCTTCGGTTTCAAGCAGAGAACTTGCTTTTCATTCTTCTTATGGAAAACCATTGTACAGTGTTGCTGACACAGGATTGCTGCCATATGGTGCACTAGAAGTGGTTGCATTTTTTGGAGGGGGCGGTAAGAGCTCTGACTCAGACTTGAACATGATCAGGACCACTTTGCTTTTGAAATTAGATGAGGTGGGGTGTAGTGAGACCAGCATACCTATAGGCTACCTCTGCCAAGTAGACCAAAGTAATTATCTTCTGTGCCTTATGTTCAGCACACCTACTAAGTGTTCCCAACAGGCTCAGTATCAGAGAAAATTTAAATTAACTTAAAAGCATTAAAGGTATTGGGATTGCTACTGGAATTGGCGGGGGAAATTGCAGTTAGCTTATGTTTATACTTTAGTTTAAAGTATATGGAATAATATTTTTACCAATTAGCACTTTCAGTATTTAACCCAATATACCGTTAATCATTTGCTCCTTTATAACAGTGTCTCAATGTGAGTTATGCTTTGCAGTGAAACCACCAACCCAGAAAAAGAAAAAAAAGAGTTTGTTGGGTTTTTTTAAGGCTAGTTTCAGCAAGGTCAGCTCCCTGAGCTGTCGTGGTTCAGTGTGTGGCTCTGCAGAGGTTTGTGGGGACAGGGACTGGAAATGAGCAGCTGAGGGAAGAAGGGATATTTTCTTGCAGGAAGATTACCACCTCATGCCACATTAAAGTTCATGATACTATGGCTTATGACTTGGGAGCCCAGAATTAAGATAAAATAAATCTGTATTTTTTTTACATATTGAAACTCCCCCATTGCAGCAAAACATCATGGTACTGGTGGGAGCTGTGTCAGGTAGGTTGGTCCTTCTTGTGCACGTGGGTCCTTGCCTTCTCAGCAGCTGTGGCTGCAAGAAAGCAGCCTTTCATTTGCTCTTCTCTTAGACATCTGGTTTCTTCACTTCCTAACTCTGGAAAGGTGGTTGTTTTCTGGTGGGCCCTTGTAATCCCTCTCTGGTCCCACCGTGTGAGGAAGTTGCCAGAGGTGCTTGGTGTGTGAGTTCCCAGTCTGGGCAGTGTGGTTGTGTGTGGCTGTGGGTGTTCACAGTTGAAATGCAGCAAGGAGAGCACAAGGAGTTCTGTCGTTCTGAGTATCTTTTTGAGAAACAATAAGGAAACTGATGCTCCATAAGTATCTTGGACAGTTGTTTCACAGTACAGAATTGGTTTCCTTTCTTTGTATGTTAAAGAAAAAGAAAGGAAATTCTGTATTAGCACTGTATTAATAGAATATTGATTGTATTATTAGATTCAAAGGTTACCAGATGCAAATACTAAGAGCAATAAGTACATTGTGTATTCAGATTGTGATATATTGTCTCTTTATCCTTTGAGGAAGAGGTTTACACTTCTTCTGCAATCAGGAGTTCTGTGTGCACTATTAACTGTGGATAGCTCTAAAAAATTGCCTGTCCTTTTCTTACTGTCACATATACCAAGGGGACAAACTAACCAAGGCATGGTGCCTATTACTGCTTTAAAGCCCATGGAGAAGGGAGAGGGGAGGGGAGTTTAAAGGTTTTGGCTATATTCTCAATGCAGGTAAGAGAGCACAGCTGATGTACTCCAGCGTAGCATGGACTGTATCCATTTACTCATCCAGGCTGTACTTAAAGTACATAAACCCAAGGGAGTTGCAGTGAAGGTCAGTACTGCCTTTCATTTTCATTTGACAGATCCTATAAAACCTAGAGTGTGGATGTCTGCTAACCACCATTATGCTGCAGGTTGTACTCGGTGACCCGGCAGTATTGCAAAACGTGCCAGAGCTTTGTCTGTGGAACACCTCCTGGCTTTCAGGAGAGCAGAGTGCCTCTCAGCCCCCGGGCTGAGCACAGATGCAGCGCTTCTGGGCTGGCAGGGAGGGATGGTGCCAGGGACTGCTGGAGCTCCCCAGCCCATGTGCTGGGCTTTAGTGCTGCTCTGGCCTTCTGGCATCCTGCTTTTGTTTAGGAGTCCACAAGTGGACGGAGAATTCCTGTGTCCAGTCCAACTCCTTTTTTGTCCCAAAGGGCAGTGGTGTGGAATCACAGTCACAGTCTTGCTGGTTTCCAACTCAAAAACCACCTTGGTTTTCATACTTACTGTGCGTATTGGAAAACTGTTTGGTCTATCATTCCTTTCCCTTGCCAGAACTGTAGCATTTCTTCCAGGCAAAGAACAAAGACCTTTACCACTCAAAACATCTCCTGTACTGAAAGGATGGAAATGTTATAGTCAGCCTGTCAATCTAGAGAAGTCACTTACGTGTTTTTATTTTCATGGGGGAGAGAGGGAGGTAATTAGAAGTATACTTTGGAACCCATGCCTTGATTTCTCATATGACAAGTGTTATCCAGCAGAACCTCCAACCTTGTGCTTTTAAAAAACAAACATGTTTTCCTACTAACTTCAACAGGTACCCAAAGGCACAAAACCCTTAAATAACTGTCAAGCAACAGCAAGAACCTCAAAAATTGCTCCTCCCAAATCCCACGGCTGTATTTCCCAGAATATTTACACTTTTTTTGCAAATGGGATTTTGGCAGCTGTATCAAAATGACCTTTTTTTCAGTCAGTAGCTCAACTTCAGAGAGGTGTGTGTGGAGTAATACTACTTCTTAAATAAAATAAATGCTAATATATGCTAATGTCTAATAATTTTGCATTTGTATTTTTGGTTTTATTCTTTTCATTGAAAGCCTTAAAACTTTCTCTTGAATTTTATACTTACATTTAAGGGAACAATAAAGCTATAATCTTTAAGATCCTTACTGCTTTATAAAATGAGGGTAAAGGTGTTTGCTTTTTTACTGTTTTGGGAGATATTTGTATTCTAGTAAAAAATACCACACTAGCTAATGTGGATCTCCACTAAGCAAATGTGAAAAGTCAAACTTTTTAAAAGAGTGAGAAACACTTGAATTTTTAACATCTCTCTGAAATAAGATGCCATCTACTACTTTTTAGTGCTTGGTTTGTTGAAAAGATCAGAAGTACAGCCCTTATTGACTTAGTCCTGTGCTGAGTGTAAATTCACACAAAGAAGAGCAATTTAACACGTGACTGACCTTTTTCAGTGCAAGATGAAGAAATGTGCTGTTAAGGTTACCGGAGTGTGGCAGGATGTTTAATCAGCTTCTTTTCTTTAAAGAACAGTAGGAAGGAGATGATGTATTAAAGATGATAGCTTCTTGTAGATTTTAACTCGTAATGCCAGGATCTGAGTACAATAGCAGATTAAATCTCTGTAGGGGAACTTCCTACTGGACTTTCTATTTTTAGATCTTGTGGCTGCTTCTTCCTTCACTTCTCACTTGTTGACTTTTGCTCCCTTGAAGAGTTGAGTTGCTTTCTCTGAGATCTGCTTCCAACCTCTGACAATGTATTTCTGTTAAGAGAATTTTTTTTTTATCAATTTTGTAGGAAAAGCAAAAGCAGACAGCATAAATGGAGCCATGCATTTCCCTGTTGTATTGCAGGGCACACGTGAGGTAAAGTCATGGCTTTGAGCACTAAATGTTTACAACACACTTAGCATGTGTGTAACAGCACAGCAAACTTCCATGTTAATAATAAATCAACACAGGTTTGCTTGTGCAGCGGGGTAGGTCAGGTAATCTGGTGTTCTGTGAGTTCAGTTTGTCCCTCATGTTTGAAAGCTTCCCAGAGCTGCAAGCATCTCCTCTGAGTCAGGCACATATCCATAAGTCAGATGGCTTCACCTGGCTGTCTTTTCTCTCTGACCAACATGGACTGGTTCCAGAATAGCTCTTTAATTTAGGAACAGCACCTTTTTTTCTTTCCTGCCCCCAGTGCCCTTTCTTGAGAGATTAATTTGCAATAGGAATCCTGATTCTAATCTACCTCAGAGCTGGCACAGCTGGGGTTATGGTATTAATTTTAATTACAATGAGACGTTCATCCTCAGGAAGTTGCAGTTCTGTACTTCAAAATCCACCACTCTCTACCCCTACTATGATCTTGCCGGGGTCACAGATCTTGCATTTCACTGTCTTTCAAAGGTCCACTTTTGTGTCCATTCTGCTTTTGGAGTTGGACTAGATGATCTTTAAAGGTCCCTTCCAACCCAAACCATTACATCGTTCTATGATTTCTATTCTAATTTAGGCAATGAATATGTATTTTTTGGATGTTTCAGCAACCACTTCTTTATTTGTAATTTTTATTTTTGGGTTTTACCTTTACTACTGACATTCACCTTTACACCAGGCAATATTCCTTATTTTTAATAAAGTATATTAACACAGTAAAGCTATTATATGATACAGAAATATTCTCCTAATAGTCTTGTATGTTTAGACAGATGCTCTTCTTTTTCACTGTAATAAATATTCCTTTTATTGTTTTTTAATGAAGCAGTGTGATGGGCTGACCCTGGCTGAATGCCAGGAGCCCAAAGCCGCTCTATCACTCCTCAGATGGACAGGGGAGAGAAGATGTAATGGAATGCTGCTCATGGGTTGAGACAAGGACCAGAAGAGGTCACTCATCAGGAACCATCACAGGCAAACAGACTCTGCTTGGGAAATTAGTCTAATTTATTACCAATCAAATCAGAGCAGGATAATGAGAAGTAAAATCTTAAAACACAACCCTCCCTTACTTCCTGGACTTATCTTTATTCCCGAGTGTCTACTTCCCCACTCTCAGTAGTGCAGGGAGATAGGGAATGAGAGTTACAGTCAGTTCATCACGTTGTTTCTGCCACTGCTTCCTCTTCAGTGGAGGACTCCTCACACTCTTTCCCTGCTGCAGCATGGGCTCCCTCCCAGGGGAGACAGTCCTCCACCAAGCTGACATGAATCCTTCCCACAGGCTGCAGTTCTTCATGAACTGCTCTAGCATGGGTCCCCCACAGGGTCACAAGTCCTGCCAGCAGACCTGCTCCAGTGTAGGCTTCTCAGGGGCCCAGTCACCTTTGGGCATCTACCTGCTCCAGCACAGGGTTTTCCATGAGCTGCAGGTGGATCTCTGCTCCCCCATTGACCTCCACAGGCTGTAAGAACACAACCTGCCTCACCATGTTCTTCACCATGGGCTGCAGGGGAATCTCTGCTCTGGCACCTGGAGCACCTCCTCCCTCCCTCTCTCTCTTCACTGGTGTCTGCAGAGTTGATTCTCTCACATATTCTCACTCCTCTCTTCTCTGACTACAATTTCTTCTGCACAATAACTTCTTTCCTCTTCTTAAATATATTATCCCAGAGGTGCTGCCACCATGGCTGATGGGCTCAGCCCTGGTCAGCAGTGGGTCCCTCCTGGAGCTGGCTGGTGTTGGCTCTGTCAGACATGGGGAAGTTTCTGGCAGCTCCCCACAGAACACATCCCTGTAGCTCTCTGTCCCCCCACTATCAAAGCCTTCCCATGCAAACCCAATGCAAGCACTTCCCAACCTTCTGTCTCACTGATGTTTTGTTTTACTTTGGCTGTCCAGTCTAAATCAGTGTTTGGCTTTTGCTTGCTTTTGAACACATTGGTGGAGTTCTCTTTATTCTATTGTAGTGGGCTCTTAAGTTACGAGTTTTTTACTTCCTTAGTTTGACAAAAGTACTCAAATGCTGTGTAGCTTCTGTGTCGCTTAATAGTCAGTGTATTTTGTCCTTGTATTTTGTGGGCATGCAGCTAGATCAGAGCAAGAATTTAAGTCAAATCACTCTAAAATCATATAATCTCAGAAACCTCCTTTTAAGGCCACAGAGGTGGATGTTTTTACTGACATTCAGCAGTCTTTGTTATGCTGAGTCTCAAGTGATGCCCATGTCTTCATCATCAGATTTACTACCTGCCTTTTGGCTTCCAAACTCTCAAACACAGGCAGTGAGATAGTGATAGCTGACAGCCCCTACTCATGGTGTGTTTTAAATGTCTTAAATCCAAGAGAACTACCTGAGCACTGGGTTCTTGTCCTGTGGTCTTAATCTACTCTTGGGCTAGAGAAGCTCCAGGTACTGTGCTGTGACTGTGATGTTGCCACAGAACCACTGCTGTGTTTTTGTCACCAGGCTCTCCTTGGACTGTGCTGTTTTGTCCATGGCTTCCTCTTGCCAGGGTGGTGCCCAGGATGCTGTGTAGCAGGCAGGTGGAGATGGGAAAACCTCAGCTGTGAGAGCAGAGGACAGAGCTTCCAGAAGCAAGGAGGTGTGAGGATAAGTGGAGGGATTGCTGCATATTGGATATGAGAAAGCCTCTTCCCTCCTCTAACTTCTAGGTATCTCTCGACTCCCTCTTGGATCTGGCTCAGCTTGTCTGGAAGATGGAATTAAATCTGTATACAATTTTTTCTCTCTGTCTCATAAGGATTGTCAAAACCAGAATTGTAAGCATTAGTTTATTAGTTTTAAGAATGGTATAGCTGAGATAAAAGCTTTGAAACAAATCTTCGCAGTGATACTGCCACATTACCCCTGCAGAGGACACTTCTGAAATGTGTTACAGGGGTTATTTAAGGGGCTGTTATTGAGTAGTGCACAGATAGGCCTCCAAAGGATACTTCTGTAGCAACAAAACATGCGGGCTCAGCAATCGCAAGTTGTCACAGGTTACAGCAGTACTTCCTGGAAGGTAATTAAGGCAAAACAGGGGCACACCAAGCTTTTGGAAGAACTGAACGAAAGTTCTGAGTCTCCATTTGAGCTGTGGTGCATGAGCCTGGCTGTGGCTGCTTCTCTCCACCTACGCCTTGGCTGTATCCAGGGCGACTCTGAAAGAGGAGGCTACAGACAGTAATGGTTTTCATAAAAAAAAAAAAAAAAAAGTATTAACAGCAGCAAAACCTTCTGAGTTATAACTTCATAATCAGAAATAACATGATGATTAAAATGAGGATATGGTAAAGACCATTACAAAAACTTAATTCACTGCTAAACAGCAATTTTATGCAAACTGACTGCAGCGTCTTATTGGGTCCTGCTACTACCCTTCTTCCATTTCTCTTCCAAAAAGAGGCAAAGTTCATGGGTGTAGGAAGGGTAGCTGCACTCTCTTTATTCCCCAAAGATGCTTTTTGGGCATTATAAAATGAGATTTCAATTGTGCAGAACCCTGTGACAGGTCCTACATAGCTTAGGACCCTGCTTTGGGAACCACTGTCTCGGATTTTAAATGTGAAATCAAGACAGCATCTGTTTGCATTTAGTCTGCTATTTAAATGAACATGGATTTTGGTATGGCAACCTAATTAGTCTGAGATGGCACTCCTTTTCTTCATATGAAACAAAAATCATCAACTGAATAAATCTGTAACAAATTTTATTGACATTTTGGGAGGTGCAAGCGTTGCTGGTGTCAATTAAAAGTATTATCACATGCTTTCCCAGGACAGAATTTCAGTATATTTGTGCATTTTCATACCTGCTGCCTGTATGGTAGGAGCACTCATGGCTAATCAGATGGCAGGTAGCCATGAGCCATCAAACACCTCTCTCTGCCTTTCTCCCAGGAGCACACTCATTTTTATTTCCTTGCTTCCTAATGAAGGATTTCTTTGCCAGAAAACTTGTGGAAATATTTTTCCTGTATTTCTTCAGACTTTTCCCAATAGAGAGTATCTTTCAATTTCAGCTCCTTTCCTCTGTCACGTTGACCTCAACACTGTTCTTTCTGGATTTCCTGCATGCTTTGTTTTTCCAAGTTTCTGTTTTCAGTTTGTGATCATTCTTTGGCACTGATGGAGCATCTGCCCATAATTTGCAATTCTCTATTGTGAAAAGCCATTTTGTTACAGGGAGGCTTTGAGTCAACAATGAATTTGAGTTCAGGCTGTTATTCTCAAAGATGACTGACTTCTAGTCATTTAACTTCAACCCCTAAACGAGCAGCCTGGGCTCCTGATACAGCAAATAAAACCTCCATAGAGGAGTCCAGAACACTCTCATCTTCCTGATCATTGATCAGATTGTCTTAAATTGATCAGGGATGGGGGAAGGTACACCCTTAGGAAGGACTTCTTTGTCTCTTGCTTTTTATGGAAGGTGATGATCGTGTTGTGCTTTCAGAGTTCTGCCTCACATATAAATGTTAAAAGGCTAGATCATATTTCCTCTGTTTTCCAAGTCTACAGCAAGGTCAGAAAAAGATATGAGCAAGGGATTAGTAGATCTAGGAGTGGCATGCTGTATTGAAGAAGCCTATGATTATCAATGCAATGCTACACAAAAATCTCATTGAGAATGTTTTTTGTCAACACAGTTTCCACAGAAGAGTCCTGGGAAGGTTGTGAAGGCTGAAGTGCTCACAGCACAGCTGAGTTTTCAAGATTCTTTATCAGATCCCAGGATGAAGGCATGGACTACACAGGGACAACTCTGGCCTTTCACCTTTCTTAAGATGCTGGGGCTGCAGCATCAGTCTCTCTGCCAAAATCCCCTGATACAGAGGGACCTCTGAGAGGGAGTTTCACAGGCTCTTGTGCAAATCCTTTTTTCTTTGGCCTATAAGGGAGGAGGGGAAGTGTTCCAGGCTGAGGAAATGAAGAAGACACAGATAACACTATCTTTAAAAAAAGGCAACTAACCCAAACAAACTCAGAAACCAAAGGACCCTCTATTTTCTCTGTTGCTGAATTCAGCTTACACCCACTTTCATCATTGCTGTACCAATGCTGACCTTCGGGTCTAGCATATGGTTTAGCTATGGATTTGGCTTCCACTTAATTGAGATCTTTGAAATGAGGTTGTTCCATGCTGTGCAGTGCGCATTTTTATAGCCGCTCACTAAGTATTTTGCCTTTTCCCTGCCTGTTAATGACAGGTTGCCTAACGTTTTCAGGAGGTTGTTACCACCTGAACCTTTTTGTCATTGTCTGTCTTCTGACTGCTGATCCTGCCATGTGCGGTGAATTCCCAGATCTTGCAAGGCTGTGTGGGGCTGATGTAGAAATTTTCATTTAACAGCGAAGGCAGTCTGTCCTCTATTGGCTTCCATAAACTATCACTGGTTTGTTTACAAGACTGGCTTATAAAAATACACATACAGAGTGAGTGAAAACTTGTTTCCTTACTATAAGTGATCTTAACAAAGAGCTTTCCGGACTTGAAAGGCAAGACAAGCAAGCCTTATGCTGTGATTTAGGTTTTTGCAGTAGGAAGTCTTGTAAGACAGCTCATTGAGATCTTCTTTCTGAAATGGCTATGTCGACCTTCAATAAAGTGATTGTCAAGTTTTGGGATGGGGGTTGTTTGGTTGGGTTTTTTTCAGTTCGTGAGGTTGTTCCTGCCTGTAGATTGAGAGTTGCTTCCTTTTGCTGTTGAAGGCTGGGGTTGGAAAGGAAGACGTACTGCAATCTATTTCAAGAATAGTCTGAGGAGGAGGAAATTCCCTTCTTGTTCCTAATAACTGGTGCAGAATGCTCTGCTGGAGGAGGAGAATAGTTCAGTAAGTTAAAACTTTTAAATGAAGTTTTGATTTCATCTTCCTATTATCTAGAAATTTAATTGTATTTTAAACATAATATGTTTTATCTTCGTTGTTAAGGGGGAGGAACTGTGGGTATTGTGTATAGCTTTGAACTCAGTAGAAACTAATTTGGTGATGTAGCAAGGGTGAAATGCTCAGTTAGAAAAGAAAACAATAGCAGATCTACTGCTTGTAGGACAAAGCACCATTCTAAGATGCTGGGGTACCTCTGAGAGACATCAGCAGTGCATTTCATTATCCAGGATCTTGGATTAAGAGACAGAGGTAATTTTGCCCATCCATGCAAATGTAATGTTCTTACCTTTTCAGATGTTTCAGATTGCTTTAGGGTACTTCCATCAACAATTTAGAATTAATGGCTCTGTTTAAATATCAATAGTAGAGCAATCCAAATCTCCTTCAAGGCAGAGCTAGATATCCTATGCAAGCAGAGTAGAATTCGAGTGTTTGTCTAGATGCATTTCTCTTTTGCTTTAATAAACAATAGAGAGGTTTTCAGGGCATGCCTAATTCTGTACTTCACCCTGAAGCATGTGCTGTCATGCTGGGAGCAGTGGGCATGTGGACGTGGGTGTGGAGGCACGATGGAAGCCCTTGTGCTCCTCCGCTGCATGAGGAAGGTGCTCCTGGTGCAGCGGGGTGTGTGCCGAAGCACAGTGGCACCCCCGAAGTGCCCTCGCTGTCTGCTCTTTCTCCACAGGGCTGGCTCAGGGAGGAGGCAGCTCGGGGGCAGTAAGGTAAAGCCCAGGGTCTGCCTGTGCCTCCCTGCCTGCTCCTTGGCTGTCAGTAGGAAATTTGCCTCCATCCCGGTGGCTGTGATTCCGCTGATGTTTATGGGCCCCTTGTAGGAGCTGTTATATAAATGCCAAAGAGGCTCTGCACCCCGAAAGTCCTAAACTGTTGAAAATTCACATTTGTTCTCCTTTTGCCACCCCTAGGAACTGAGGTTTGGTAAGCAATTCTTAAATTTTTATGCAGCAAAAATCAAAGAAAATTATTAATTAAAAAAAATAAGAATAAGCTGGAGATGGAAGAAATATCTTCCACCAGATAATTTATCAAGTGTAGTCTGCAACCCCTTTCAAGCCAAGAATGTTGCTGCAGGTGTGAGTTTGCTCATGAAGCTGCTTGTATACCCAGGTGAGCCACCCTCACACACTGTCCCCACCACATATGTGCTAGCCTTTGACAAAAGACACATTCCAGCACTGTGTCATCCTATCCCGTGCTCTGTTTTGGGACTTGGCCAGGTGAAACTTTGATCTGCAGACAGTATAACCTGCTTTGAATTTCTTAAAAATCTGTGCCAGATACTTGTGCCAGTATATGAAACTATTAATGTTCATTTCAGTCATGCGTCTGTTTCAGAAGATTATTGCTACTTTTAACTGAAAATCAAGTATTTAACTGAGAGAGAAATTTTGCAATGCATTTTAAAGTATCATTTATTATATTATGAGCAATAGCCTGAAACTCATAGCAGAATTCATTGGAGCATTATATCACATGCTGTGCAGGATATTCTTGTGCATCTCGATACAGTTTATAATTTAATTGATGATGAACAATTTAGACAGGGAGAGAGATGCTGTGGAACAGAGGTGTAGCATTATGATTTTGTGAATACAGGTGTATATATGGGATAGTTCAAACTTTAATAATTAATAACTTAAGAATGTCTGATTGTCTTCCACCCTATCTATAAAAAATAAATTTTTGAATAGTGTCAACTAAAGGTTGCAGCATTCTCTTGTTTAATTTTTTCTTACATCACTTTATTTTCCTGTAACTTTGTGCCTTTGCATTTCTTGCAAGTGAAAGCCCAGATTTCAACTTTTAAACTATATGTTAGACAAATGTCAGGAATTCATGTGTCTTACTCTTGCTTTTATTTTGTCATTGGAAATACAGAAAAAAAAAAAGATAATTTGCCAGTAAAATATGTTGGGTGCTTTTTGTGTGCTTCGGGTATTCAGAAATTTTAGAATTATCTCTTCCTTTAAATAGAACTGCATCCATTGTCATGTCTGGTGCTGAGAAGTGGTATTGTAAGGCAATTATTTTTGTACTTGTAAACAAGCTTCCATATGACAGTATTTAGAAAGTGTTTTTTAAATTGTGCTACATCTGTGTCTGATGTTCAAAGCACTAAAAAACAGCCAAAACCCCAAGTCTTCCTAATGGCCTCAAAATGCAGAATATGTATACATGTTCAAAACTGCCTTTAATAGTAAATTAAATAGTAAATTAATTTAAATTTAATAGTAATTTAATTTAAATAGTAAACATAAAATATAAATGCCTTCCTAAGCTTTCTCCATGTGTTTTACTGCTTTATAGACTTTCTCTGCCAAGCTTCCTTGTTCTTGCTCACAGTTTTCTTGTCTGGGCAGAGACAGTCATTGCCTTCCCCGCTCTGACCGGAGCAGTTTTGGTGTCACCTCGTCTGCAGGGTGACACAGCAAAATGTTCGTGCCTCTTGCTGCAAAGCCTGGAGCACCCAGTGCCCACTCCTTGGCACCGCTCCTTTGGGATGGCCCTGGCAGGGCTGTCCCGGGCGGGGCTGCGGAGGTGCTGTGGCACTGCAGAGAGCAGCACAGCAGCCGAAGCCCTCCTGTCCCTGGGGCAGAGAACTTTGGGTTTGATTTAGAGTTGGAGAAGCAGCTCAGGTGGGGTGAGTGGCTGCTGTGGTCTGTGAGCAGGGTCTGCCAAATGCCTTTGGAGAGCAGCTGATCCCATTTCCACCAGGTGGCTTAGCAGCAGAATCCGCGGCCTGGCACCCAGATTGAATGGTGATGGGTTTGTGCAAGGTATGTGACCCTGTGAATGGACTTGCACTGAATTTGTGTTAGGATGTGGAAGCTGTTATGGCCCAGCAGCTGAGTATTGGTAAATTAAGCCAGTGGCAGGCAGAGAGAGTCTAGGTCAGCAGAGCAATATGGGTTTAAAACTTGCATAAGTGAATAAGGTTCATTAAAAAATAAACCTAATAAGCTAATTACATTTGCATTTTTTTACCTAATATGTTTTTAGAAGTATTAAATTATGTGTAAGGAAATTGTGGTGTCTTTTTAGGAGACAGTGAGGCTTCATATGTGTATAGAATAGAAGTTAAAAACACATTAATGAAGTTAAATATATGTGGGAACCACCTTGTGCAGATGTTGTGAAGCTACATCAAATTTTCCTTGGCAGTTTAGCTTTGCCCTAAAAAACTTAAAGTAGTGAGTTTTAAGGAGATTTAAGTGAAAGTCAACAAAAATTTTAGATCATAATTTTGCAACAAACTGTGATTTTTATAGGTTGGTGAAGTACAGCACAGTGAGTGAAAAATTGCCCATCATTGGAAACTATGTGAAAATTAGTTTTACTTATTGTTTGTATTAAAATTGATTCTCTCCTTATTTCTGTGCTTATTGATTAATTTAAGGTACAGAAATAAAAATTAATAGGTTGTATTACAATAGCTAAATCTTGACAATAGTTTTGTAGGAAATAGACCATGTAAATGCAAAATCAGAAGGGTGTGTTTTCCTAAAGCAGTGCCATATGTTAGTTGATTAACAAGTTTAGGGATATTAGAGGATCTTGGCTGCTGGTAAGAAGAAGCATCTGTTTTCTAAGTCTTTTATCTAATATGTGTAAAGACTTTGCCAAGTCAAGTTTAAGTGTTGGTTTTTTGGGATTTTTTTTTTGGGGGGGGGGCTATATCAGCAATCTATTCCTTGGATATTTTTCTTTCCATAGGCAATGCTAATGCATCACTGGGATTTAAATCTAACCCCATCCCTGTGAAGAATATGTAGTATTGTTAAGAAGTAATGCTCCATGTCCCATATGCAGATACTTTACATGAGCAGTTCAAAATTCTGCCAGTATCACAGCTTGTATTTAGTCCAAAACTTTATGGGTTTTTTTGTTTTTATCTTCAACCAGACATAAACTCCAGTAACTAAAGAGCAATTACAAAAGTTTTGTTTTCCTTCAGAGCTTAGCAGTTTACACTGATGGCATTGCAGTGTGTGCAAAGTGCCAAGCATGCGTGCCTGCATCATCATGTAACTACGAAAACAAGTGTCATGAGTTTTACAGCGTAAAATGTGCCTCCACTTAGAACCTCCTCTGAGATCTTACACAGAGTTTTAAGTGGTTAATCAATCTTATGACACTGGCTTAGAACAGAATCTCTTGTGGTCTAGCCAGTTTTGGGGCTGTAGGGAGAGCCAACAGTCTGAGGCTCCACCCTGAAAGCAAATGAGATCTTAGAGTAGACTGGAGATTTTCAGTTCTTTTGGGCCTGTCGAAGAGAACCCATCTTCTCTGTTCAAAATCAGTTTGTGGTTTTCAAAACAGCACCTAAGGATAGCTTCAACTTTTCTTATCTGGCCTGAAGTTTCTGGACTTTCATATGGGGATCTTACCAGTAGCCACAGGGAGCCCGTAGGACATGCTTCTACATATTCATTTCTTTTGGGACTCATTTTGTTTCATTGAGGATGAAAGACAAATGAAAATTTTAAAAAGGACTATTGTTTTTTAAGTGGTTAGCATGTTGTTAGTGTCTTTATTGTCGAAATCTGATTTCTGTGTTCATCTGATTTCCCCATACTTTCATCAGCGGCTGTAATTTGAAGCTGTGAAGGAAGTTTTGAAACAGACAATGGGTGGAGACCAACCTATTTTCTCTAAGCTCTGGGACTTTCCATGGTAGGAAACTGTTTAGTTTTGCAAAAATTGCCTGTATTTCATTGGCAGGACAATGAGCATAGTCGTGTGATGACCACAAAGTGAAAAGTTAGGATAAGTCTCGAGATGAGGTAGCAAGATTGGAAGTGAATTCCCTCTCCTGCCACTGGGCTGTGTGTTTTAAAGGACAGCAGCTTCAACACCTGCAGGAGGTGGGTGCTTGTTTTCCTTATCAGTGGTCATACTGGTGCTGAACAGCCCTCAACTGCTGTAACCCCCCCAGGCCAGCTCTCGGCCTCTCACCTCCCCAACTATCCATTCTGTTCAGCTACCGACAGCTTTAAAAACTCAACCTTTTAACTATGTCTTCATCTCTAAATAGCTTTTCTTCCTGTGTTTCGTGGGAGTGCTAGATGAGGCAAAGCAAGATGTGTTGTCAGTGGGATGTGCTGAAGACGACGATCCCAGAGGTGAGAGAAGCAGCAGCCGAGCAGGCAGTTGCAGGCTGCACACGTGTGTTTGTGTGAGAGAAGTGTTACCTCTCCGGGTGGTGCCATGTGCTGCACAGACCTGACATCCCCACACAGCCCAGCAGAGCCTGGTGTGGATGCTGCAGTGTGTCTACGTGGACTGGGGTCAAAGTGTAGAAGGAAGCGCTGTTTGCAACTCCTCTGGCACAGCCACAGCAACCACTCATGAAGTGTTACCGACAGAAGTTTTAAGAGCAGGCTTCATGCTTTGGTTTTCAAGCTCTGGACAGGAATCATGCAACAGCTCCATCTGGTATGAGACTGCAAACAGAAATGTAGTGCAGGGAAAGACAGACTGTCCTCAACCTTGTAAAACAGCATTTTATGGCAGTGAGAGTCTCTTCAGAATATGATCTGGGTTGCATTGTTTTGTTTCAAGAGAGAAGTGTTTAAGAAACTGATTGTCTAGTCTGCTGGCAGCAAAACTGTATGACAAAAACTGTTGGGCAAAAATAGAAATAGGAAAGTCTTCATACAAAGAATTTGGAACACGAGTCTAAAATTTAGAATTAAATATATGCTTGGCTCTTGAGGAAAACAGTCTGCATGGGAATCACTCACTGTCTGAAACATTGTGGAAATGTTAGAAAGAATATTAGAAAATATTTCCATGTATAGAGAGTACATGTTTTTCCAAATAAGAATTAATTTTATTTTATTCTCAGAACTATTTAAGGAAGTGTAATGCCATCCAAAAAGCCATATCTGCAGATGTTTTCATGTGATCGCCACTACATCCACTGGAGAGCTGCCCACTGAACTATAAGTGCTCTACTCCGCTGCGTGCAAGAGTCAACTCCTGAAACATTGGCCCTGTATGTGCTGGGCATTTAGTCTACAGTGTATTCTGCTGTACAGTTATGGAGAGGTGTCCCAGGAGACTAATTCACCCCATCCTAAAAGAGGTGTCCAGACTGAGTGCAATGAATTACTTTCAGCACTTTCCTCTTTCACCTCTATGGTTTACTAAGTGGGTACTGGGTGGACATTTGCTTGTATTTTTGTTGGCTGAGACTAAGTGAGGTGTGGCAGGTTGGCTTCCCTTCAGAAGAAGGGAAGTCTGGGATTCTTTGGTGGTGTCTGAGAAGTCCCATCAGCTAGAAACGAGCACTCTTATTTTCTCTTATTTGCACTGCCAATATTGCCTATGGGTGTAAAAGAGCTCTAGAACAACCAGGGCATCTGCCAGCCTGCAGCCACCTTTGCAGGTCCATGTGCAGGGCCCTGGTCTCCAGCAGAGGACAGATTTGGTCTCCGTATACAAACCACAGTATCTAAAAGTTGCTTATGCAAGGTGTTATCAACTGTGTGTTCTCCACATCCGTGAAGATTTTGTGATTTTTTTTTAACTACGTCAGATTTTCTGGCTGAGAAGTTACTGAGATACATCACTGTATATTGTGTCATACATGCATCACTTGAGAAACAGTATTTAATCATGAAAGTAACATGTTTATAAAAGCTCTGCTGCAACATACCCCAAGAGCTCCCTGTTACAACAGTAGCTCCAAGTATATAACCTCAGGTATGAAACTGCCATTGCTTTCCTGTGCATTTGATAATTCAGTAAGAACTGCTTTCTAAAGTACTTGAAAATCTAATGAGATTCTGGAGAGGTCTCTTTCAAGTCAGCCAGTCATAACATTCCTTGAGAAATTGCTAGTAAAAAGTTTCTTACTGTGCATTACTGCTTAATAAGAGGTGTATTATTCTTTGCCCTTGAAAAATGTCTCCTGACTAACAAAAAAAACCCCAAACAACTCCTGCTTTCTTGGACTGAGAAAGCATAGAGGTGGTTACACATCTCAAATAGAAAATAGTCAAAGCAAATCTCCAAGGAACTACAGGGACAACACATCCGAAGTCTTCATGCCAAGGTTGTGTGCAGTAGTGTGAGCAGATATTCAGGTTTCGTGCTTCTAAATGAGCAAATTACCAATGACCTACCAGATCCTAGTGCTACATTGTGGAGTATTGTGTGCTGATCTGCACAGCCTTGCCTGCCTGTAACCTGGGGCCCATATCCCAGGGAAGTGGGGAAGAGAAGGGAGGCTTGGTGCCACACTGTGCTTCAGTCTGAGTCATGGCATGGAGTCCTCCAGAGTGGCCTCTCAGTGGCAGGGAATTGCTACAAGAGAAATTATGATCTCAGCTCCCCAGAGCTGTACAGATCCCTTTTCAAAAGGTTTAGCAGTGTTCTGACACTTGATGGTAACCAGAGCTCTGGATGTTGATGCCATGTGAGATTTCCCCTGCATTGTCCGTCACCTCGGTGGAACAGCTGAAGCACTGCAGATTCATTCTCTAGCTTCCACTGCACCAACTCTCCTGTGCAGACAAATTTTTACCACAGATGAGATGCGACTTAATGTACTGTATGCTTTCCATTTTCTCCTGTATCCTCTCTTCAGGAGGAGATTCCCATGCAATTCCCACCACACAGCAGAGTGTTTTGATTAGGTCTGGGGCTCCTGTTTTTCTGTTGGAATATAAGTGCTTCTATTTCTGTATGTTTAGCACTTATAATGAAGTGTTACTGTCAGCATTAGGGGTTCTTGTACCTTGTCAAGTGTAAGAGCAGTTGTAGCAGGCTCAACAACCTGTCTTGAATGGTGATTGTTACCTAGGGAAGAATATAGAATCAAGGAAAGTATGTAGTCATACTTCTGGAATATCCTCCCAGCTCCCAGAAATATACAATTAAGAGATTACTTGAGGGAAATCAAGGATCATGTCCTTTTTCTTACACTGCTCAATGGATATTTTTTTTTCCATTAACATGTTTTGGGTTTTTTTTTAAACTCCTCTTAATTCAGTAAGCGCAATGTCCTACCTCAAGAAGTTTCCCAGCTTACCAGGACTTCCATAATGCTCTCTAAAATGAATATTCACATCCATGTATTTTTACATCATTAGCTTACTTCTTTTATATGATGATCCTACAGTCTGTATTGAGAGGGACAATGAACAGTCTTTCTCTATTCAACTTTTCTCTATCACTCATGTTTATAGACCTCGAACAGATGTTTGAGTCATCTGTTTTCATAATGGAGAGTCCTACATAATTCAGTTGTTCGTTGTACAAAAACTGTTCTATAACTTTGATCATCCATGCTGCCTTTTTCTTAACATTTCTATTTCTGCTGTATCTTTTTGACCTGGAGTAAATTAAAATTGCATGCAATATTCAAAATGTGGGTAGACTGTGGATTTGTACAGTAGCATAATGATATTATCTGTCTTGTTTGCTATTCTTGTCCTAGCATTTTCTAACATCTATTTGGTTTTTTAATCACTAATGAGCACTGAGCTGAAATTTTTTAAAAATTGTTATAACCTCAAACTCTCTTTCTGAGCGATAATAGTCTGTTCAATGTCAATGGGCATCACTTTACTTTTGTCTAAATGGGATTTCATCTGTCAATTTACTGCCTAGTTGGTGAATTTTGTCAAGTCTCTTCTTTGTAACCAGCCCTTGTCTACAATGAGTATCAGAATGTACTCAATAAGCTCTGCCACTTCACTCAAACCCTCTTTTCCAGCTCACTACTGTTCAGAGCTGCCTGGACCAGTCCACTCTGTGTCATTGGTAATCTACATCTCCAGGGAAATTTGGTTTTTGTTCCTGCAGGGTTTTTCCTATCTTTATTCAGTTTTTTATCAATGGCAAGATCTCTTCTCTTTGTTTCTTTACCAAGGGGTATTGCTACATGCCCTGTGGAAATCCAAGGGCCCCATGTCGGCTGTCACATGCCTGTTCTCTCACTGGGTTCAGAAATGGAAGTGCAGTTCTTGCTTCTGCCTTCTTGACCCATATGATCTTGTGTTTCAGGTTCTCTCGGCAATACTAAATTGCTAATTTCACAGTACCACATTTGGGAGTTGCTACTTGCCTAACACGTTGTCCAAATGGAACCTGTCAAGAGCCCTGTTGGAGAGTGACATATGCTGCTTTCTGAAGTTGGGAGAAGTGTTTATGGTTCTTATTTTAGCTCCATCAGCAAAAGAAAATTACAAGCGATAGTGCCTCTGTGGCTAAATTTGTGGTTTATTGAAAATGTGGCAGAGCCCACAAGATGAGGAGAGAAAATAATGGCTGATTTTAAATTTCAGCTGTTGGCTGCAGCTGCAGCTTTCAGAAAGCTTTTCAGCCTGGTTCCTGTCCCATTTTCTCCTAGCTTCCTTTTACTGCAAAGGGAAGCTGAATTGCAACATTGAACACTCCATGACTTAGGTTTTTTAGTATGCAAACAACTTTGACTTTAACTGGCATGGCTTTTAGGATAGGTATTATCAGATACACATTGTTTAAGAAGGGGATAAGGAAACAGAAAATTTTAATTAATTTTTTTAAGTCTGAAGGAGAAACAATCCAATAGATGTTTTTAAACACATAAGAAAATTGTTTGAGTTTTCTACAAGGTGCTGAGTTTTCATGTTAATGTTTAATTAGGATGTCCCTCCCTCAATGAACTAATAGCCTCAGAATTCGCAGTTACTGATCATGTATTCAATAAAGCTGCTATATTCTTGCAACTGGTGGCAACTACAGCAGGATGGAGGGGAATCAGTCTTTAGCCTGATAAAAAAAATCTCTGTGGCATGGCAGTCACATGCTGATGAAGACAGCTGAGGAACTGGAAACGTTACCTTTCAACAAGCAAGGCTTTATTCGTTTCTTGGAAACACTCCTGAGATTTACATGGAACTATGAAGAAAAGGTATTTAGTGATGATTTGCAAAACATTGGCACAGTCTTAATGTCTGTGACTAAAATCCAATACACTGTAAGACCGTGTGGAAAAAGGACCTCATGCTGCCCAAGAGACTTGGGGTAGCCTTGTCCCTGAGAGGAATATTTCTCAGACTCTACAGTCAGAAGACCACCCAGTCTTTTCCTTGCTGGGTGGGGAAAACAAACAAATTACCTTCTTTGATGGTTGGGAAAAGAAAGTGATTGATAATTACTGCCTGCAGCATTTTACCCCTAACTGTGGTATTCAGCCTGTGTTTTCTGGCTGAGTTTAGGCACTTCTTTAAAAGACTGTGCAAAAAAGCAGACTAAAAGCATTACATGAATACTACTCATGGGCTGTAAACTCATCCTTTGCTTACTTGTTTGCCCTCTTCCAAGGGCACTCCTGCGTTACTCTCTGTTGTGAGAGAGGATTTATAGCAGCATACAAAATTGAAATGGAGACATGTAAGTAATATTGTACCTTGTGTCAAAGAGATCTTGGTAGTTCTTTTCTTCTAGCACTTTGCCCAGAATTTCCTCCAGCTGGGGAAAGGATTTAAATAGCGTTCCTGCTGCAGGCTTGAAGTACTGCCTTTTAATGGCAGTACTAGAGCTAAAAAGCAAAAGGCGGGNGGGGTGGAAGGTGGGAATTTATCACTGGACCTTATTATATTTAATATGAAAGATTAAAGCCATACTATAAAAATCATAAATAAAATGGAATAAATCACAGAGTTGCACATTTTCTGATGAGACTTAGAAATCAGAGTATTGGACAATATATATGCAGTAAAAGCTGTCTATGTTGCCAATTAGTATTTAATAGCCCTTTCTTCTGGAGTGAGGAAAACTTGTCATTGTCAGTACTTACTGCCTGTTCCCTACCTTCAGCTATGCTGCATGTAAAGGCATATGTTGTAAGGTGTATTTGTATATCTCAGTGCAGACTCCAGTTTGTAAAGGGACATAACTCATACAGTGTCATTTTATATTGTCAGTGGAATGCTCACCTCTGAGTTATCCCATTGTTTGAAAAGTTTTTGTAAGAAATACAGAACAGTTGGAATTAAATTTTCTTGGGTTATGTATTTATTAATGAGAGAGACAGAGACTCTACCTCTGAAAAGACTCAAACCTTTTGTGACAGCTTCCTGTGCTGACGTTGCTTATTCTTGTCTTCACCTCAGGCAGTTCTGTGTGCTTCTTGTGGCCTGATGAGACAGAGCATTGTTACTTTTTCTCCCTTTTTATCTTCTTGCACAGGAGCAGCAGACTTCCCCTTGTAGGAGGAATAGGTTATGATGTGAGTCATGACACTGCATCTCACTTGGTCACTTGGTCTATGTACATTTTATCCTTGCAAAACCTGAAACATACTTTCTGTTTTTGGGAGGAGGTTGCTGTGGCCACAGGCTTCCTGTCCTGGCTGGGCAGAGTGCCCAGCTTCAGTCCCCTTTCCTTGGGGGCTCTGTGTTGTCATGCAGCATCCAGCTGCACCAGTGTTTTCAGAGGTAAATTTAGGTCATGTGCCCCTTATTACTGTTAGTATATTAAGTTCAGAAGAATGGGCTCTGACAATCCTGCTAGCTGTACTGCAAGGAGAAGATGAGAATGCTGGAAAGAAAGTTTAGAGGCAAAGACTTGTTTTGCAAGATGACAACAGAGACTGAAGGATAATGTGAGTCTTAAGGAGCCCAGACCTCAGTGGATGTGAGTGAATGAGGAGGAGGCTGTGAGGTGGCTTTCTTACTTAGCACACATCTTACAGCACTGGTAGGTCTGGCTGACAAAGGGGAATAAATCTGATTCTTGGAAACTGCAGTTAAGTTGACCTTGCCGTGAAGAAATAGGATGCAATTTCTTAGTACTGAGGGTAATGAAACATGAGTCAGTTAACTGTACCATAGTCTGTGAAATGAGAACAGGTATATTTGCACAGAGATTTGAGCCCAGGTGCAGCAAGAAAGCCAGTATTTACTGGGTGGCTGTTGCAGGGTGGAGGGTTGTGGCAGTCCTGCTGCTGCTGGACATGGTATGCCTGAGTCAGCAGCTCTGTGAGCAGCACCATGGGCCTCTGTGCTGAAACACCCTCAGTTAACAGCCTGTAGCACTGGCAGCTCTGTGTTAAAGGCAGTGATTATGATCAACAGTCATGCTTGCACCTTTCAGCTGGTGATGTGCATTGTTCAGCAGGACTTGTTGTCTTCCATGTACATCTGGATAGGTATGTTTTGAGGTGTTTTTCCTTTCAGGTTTTTTCATGGATAAGAGAGGGACTGTGCTGGAGATAGGGACTGGATGTGTGTATCACAACTTTGCTTAGGATGGTTTGGAGTCTTTTTAAGGTGGATGTCTCATCTGGGAAATTAAAGGCAGAGGAGAGAACTTTGCTCAGGGTTAAGCTCCCTCAGACAGGAGCTTGATGTCCATCAAGTTCTTGATTTCCTTCACTTTCATCTGGGTAGATCTGATCACATGCATGGTGGAGTTTTAAACAAATGCTAGTGCAGATGCAGCATTGGTATCCTGAGATCAGTAATGTCGTCTTCTTCTCGTTTAAGCTTTTGGCCTCTGTGTGAGGATCCCACATCAAATTTAATGGCTTGTGATAGATAGGAAATCAGACAAGATAATCAAATGGTCCCTGTTGCCCTAAAGCTACGAAACCCTAAACAGTGAAGAGTGAATTAGTAAGTGTGCATCCCAGCTGAACAGACTGGGCAGGCCTGAAAAAGAACAGCAGTGCCACTGCTGTCAACTCCAATTGCTTTCTTGCTAATCAGCTGTCTTAATGATAGTATGAGCATGGTCTGGGGAAGTCAGAGAGGCACTTTGAAGGAGGGAGATGTACATACTGTTGGAGAGGTCATTGATACATTTACAAGTTGAAAGGTCTACATTTGACCTCTGCTCTTACTTCTGCCTTCAGAGGCTGGTGCCCCACAAAGGGTAGAAATAAGAGCTTTACATACCACAACCTGTGACCATCTCTGCTGGGTTGGAAATCAGATCTGCAAAGAAGCAAAGCTGTAAGAATTTATTCTGCTAGCCTTTATCTCTTTTCAGAGATTCAGATTGTAATTTGTTGTATAGTACTGCCTTTGTAGCAGGGGACAGGAAGAAATTGTAGTAAAAATGGTTTAAAATGTCCAACTCATTAAGTCACAATGGTGCTGACCTCTCACTTGATTTTAACCTGTCTCAGAAAAAAATAATTCTTGCCAGTGACATTGTGGAGAAAAGTCAAATATATGATTTGGTACAGTCCAGAATGAATAGTGTTCCCAAAAATGTTACTTTTCAAGAAAGATGATCATCATTAATTGTGTTAATGCTGTGGTTTGGCAACACTGGTGTCATTGTGTTAATTTCTAATCATTATTTACCAGTTTTTTTATTGAAACAATTTTTTTTGTGGTAGGATATTTATCATAAATGCCGGTTGATAAGTAGGTGGTATGGTAATCACAACCTAACTTGAACTATTACTTTATTTCTGAACCCAGGCTCCATCAAAGTACACTTTGTCTTTCCTATTAATTCAAGCAGTCACCTGACAATCTCGTAACCTGAATGTGTACTTGGTAAGAGCTGAAATAAAGGTTCTCTCATTTTATTTCAGAGTATAATTGTGCTTTGTGTAAAGCAGCTCTTGATACTTTTGATCACTAAAGCATGTCTCCTCGTAAATTTACAACCAGATCCTGCAGACATCCACGAAACCAGCAATAGTCAGTGTTTCAGGCAGTAAGTCTATTCTTCTGGCACTGCTAAAAAGTTGGATCAATTTGAATCCAAATTCTCAACCAGAGCTCTGCTTGAGTCAATGCATCCAAAGTGAACTTATCAAAACCAAAATGCTTTACACTGGGGAGAAATAGAATTTGAATGTAGAGCAGATGGACTTTAAAGCAACCTTCCCCTCTCTGTTTCTTCCACCCCCCTCAGAAACAATCCCCTACACTGTTCTTTCCCACCCACATATTGTTTTTTATTTGATTACACTCTAGTGATTAAAATTTCTGTGATGCAAGGCATATTTCACAGAGTAATTTTTTTGGTACCTTACAAAAACATGTTCTTATTTTCTCTTTCTGTGTTTGCAGGCCAGTCTCTTTCCCTACCTTCTTGTACGGGAAGTGTGATGTGTGAAGGGCTGTCCAGGTTCGTGGGTGTGAGGAGGGGCTGAGGCATGTCAGGGTCTTCAGTTCAAAGGTGGCTGTGCTGGTGGCAGTGTACTGGTATTAATGTTAGTTTGGTACAGTGGGATGACAACAGGCAGGTACAAAGGCTGAAATAAGGTGTTGTATCATGCAAGTCAGAAACATGCATCCTGTAATTATGCTCATTTAGCTGTTCCATCTTGCCTTGGGTGATGGAAAGGGAAGTCATGTTAAAGTGTTAGCTTTGTTGGCATTGTCCCAGATTAGAGAGGGAGACAAAGTTATTGATGAAAGAAAAGAATCACCTTGGTTTTGGTTTTTCTCCTCACTTGAATGTTAGCACTTCCTTGTGATGACAACAGTTCTTTTTCACAGTTTGATTTAGGGCATGCAGAAGTGTTTACTGCTTTCAGGACTTTTAATTTATATAAGAAAATGGAGGGAGAGGAAGGAAACAAAAATAAAACTTGGAAAACAGAAAAACAAACCTATTTAATATGATACAAGTCCAGGTGTGAGAGTTGTGAGCTTGAACAAAATGTTTTCTGGAGTTACATGAAGGTTGCTCTGTTACTTGGAGATGAGCATCTGAGAGTTTGGTGATGCCAAGTGACAGGTGATTATAGCTGCTCCCCAGAGCTATATTTCAAGGGGAATTGGAAGGATGAATATATCTTCTGCCTGAATATTTCATGTTCAACTTTTTAGTTGCTCTTTTGTATAGTTGTTTTAGTGATTAAGTCTGGATCTTGGCACCACTGTTACTTTTTGAACTTCTCTGAAGAGCGGAAACCTGTAGGTCTGACAAGACAAAATGAGTTCTGCTGTGGAGATGTGCAGAAAAACTCATACTCAATTTGCTTTTTTTGCTTCAGCTGAGTGTTAACAATTCACTCATTGGGCTAGTTTTTTCTCACGAGTATGAGACTTCTTAACTGAACTGGAATGTACAGGGTATAAATGTTGAAACTGTCTACAGATTTTTAACAGGGAAGATAATTTCATGATAAATAATCCCAAAGTTGTATTAGATTGTTTGTCATTGTAAATTTGGTGAAATTGTAAAGATGTTTTCCTTTAATTTAAGCTCTGAATATTTTAACCACTATGCTTGCATTAAAAATAGCACCCACTTCATTGAGATCTCTTACTAAGCAGATGAGACCAAATGATCGTAAAGCCCCCTCCACATCTTAAAAATCTGGAATTCTTTGTACAATACCAAATCAATAGACAATTAATTTCAAAATAGTGTAAACCTCTTTGCCCCCAGATCTCCTTACATGGATTCTTATTGATAGAGCTCAGAATTTTTTTTCAATTTGCTTGTACAATCTAGTGGCTACTATTATATCAGTTTTGATAGTATACTATCTGAACATAGTCCTTTTCTATTAGAAGTCAGTCCATTTTAGCTTTAAGCCTTGAGAGACCACCACCCTGCCTGGCACTGAAGACACTGAGGATGAACGAGAACAGAGATGTGCAGCCTGAAGGTGCTCTCTGCTGTCTGAGGTGGAAATCAGAGCTTCATCATGCTCAGTGCTGTTTTTCTGGAGGTAGTTACTTTCTCCATTTCAAATCTGACTGGTTGGTGGTCAATGGCCACCCACAATTCCCCAGAGTGTAGAGGGGAGGTTTCCTGACCTGTTGGAACATTCTCATGATGTTCCCCTTCTCCAGGGCAGCCTCAAGCCATCTCTGGCCATGGAAAGGCTTGGAAAGGTGCTGCAGTGTGACCCACTTGAATGCTCATAATTCCTCCCAGGCTTCTGCCTCACCATTCCAGGTCTAATAATTTTTTCTGGACTACAATAGGTTAAACAGTGTCAGGCTGGTTCCTGTGAAAAGCATTCATGATGTTTTTCACCGTGGCTACATGATTTCACATGGACATTGAGGCAAGTCTTTAATTGTGGGACACTTCTTATGATTGAACTATTAATAATTAACTTCCCAGATTTTTAGTTCTGAATAATTGCTAGAACCATGGAGTTGTTGTATATTATGAGTCTGACTAATTGAGTGTAGCCAGTATTTGTTAATTGCTCCCCTTATGCACATGCTAAATCCGGAAGTGTTGAAGTCGCTCTGGGACATTAATTTTAAACACAATTAAAACATCATAACCTGTTGGCAATTATTCTTTGTGCATTGTTTTGATATTGATGGGTCCAGATCTGAGCACAGTAATTAAAAGGAACCACTGTTATTGTTGATACCACAGATAAACAAATGCTGACTGCATGCTGTGAACTGGTTAATCGAGTTTATTTAACTTGTCGTTAGTGATTCATCCCAGTGACTGTACTGGGGTGCTCATTATTTGAGTCTAGTAGTGCAATGGTTCTGGCTGTCTCCAGCTGCTAAAGGAGTTTCACCGATTCTTCTAAATAGACTTTGGTAACATCCTAAGGAATGGCATTGTTAGATACACAAATTAAATCCACTTTGAGAGCAAGCAATTTTCCCTTAAAATGAGACATGCTTTGAGACGTTGCTGTTCCAACTGTTCCCTGTCCTGAGCAACAGCAGAGCTCATTATGTTTGCTGGGTGGTGATTATGCTTTATGGGCATGCTCTTTTGTTTTGTTTGATTTTGATGATACTGAAGTGTGCCATGTTTAGTCTCTCCCTTTGCCAATGCTCTTTAATCCTGTTTGAGAAACTACCTCTGGAGCTGCAGAAGTTCTCATAATGTGACACCCGGTCTTCCAGTCACATGTTCACAACCAAAATACAATCTGTCTTCGACCATCTCTACATTTTAGGTGTCCATGTTGCTCGGGCCCCTTAGCAGCACTATCAATACCATTTGCTGTCAGTCTCAGCAGTGGGAACATCTTGCTGTGGCCACGAAAGCAGCACTTTCAGACAAGTTTGGCACTGTCCCAAGGGGCACCTGGCTGCTCACTAGGAAGCATCAGTGGGACAGTCAAGAGAACATCTCTGTCTTGTACTCTTGGCTGTGGAAACTAAAGGTACTGGCTAAAAATAGAGTTTAATTATTATTATTGTTTTTGTTGTTGTTGTTGTTATTGTTATAATTATTTTAGTCTTAGACTAATTTTCTAGGTATTTTTTCCCACCATGGATGGAGGGAAGGCCTTCTAAGGAGCTAGAGTGCATTGATTCTGATCTTATTAAGGTTCTTGGTACAAACACTACTGACCTCCACAGCTAACACTGGTTTTGTACAAGGCTGAAAAAGCTCCTTCCTTTCAGGCATTTTATGGATTCTTTTTTGTGCTTTCTTTTGTGTTATTTCAGGATCAGGTCTTTTTAAACGCCCTCATTTTCTGAACTCTCAGTTTCTGGGCCCTGTGTACAGGTTATGTCTTGGTACAGCTTTCATGGTGCTACTCCAGGCAACTGCACTGGCCTTCTTTTTCCATCAGGGGTTTCTGAGTTACTTTGCATTTCTTGGAGTTGGTGGTGTGCACTGTTTGTTGTTCCTGCAAGAACCCTCTTATCCTTCCAGCTGGCTGTGAATGTAAATTGCAAGAGGTTCATCACGATTGCCCAGACTATGGAAAACCTCAGTGTTAAAGGTACATTCCTTCATATCACAAAAGACAACACCTGATAACTGGGATGGCTGGTCATCACTTCTCCTAAAATAGTCCATAATCAGAATGAGCAGCAGAAACCCAGGGCCAGTAAAAACACCATTCTAAATAAAATCACGCTGTTTTCTTTATAATTGCAGGGCAAATGTAGGAGTATTCTGCTGGGAGCACTGTACTGCAAACCTTAAATAGCAGTGCTAATGTTCAAATTGTATTTTCATCTTTTCTATGTTTTCCATGCCAGATTTCTGGGAAGTTTGCCAGGTTTCGAGACCATATAGAATTAATTGTTAAAAAGGAAAATAAATATTTCTGAAGTGCTAGAGAGTATGTATGTCTGAGCTAATGAACAATAGTTTTGTTCATTTATCAATTGCTCATTGTAATTTACTCAAATGCCTTTTTTTTTTGTCTGGAAGGGGAGGATAGGAGCATGAGGAGAGTGATCCTCCTTGAGCTTCTGTACTGAATTTATATGTACACAAAACATTTCTCCATTCAATAATCTAAGTAGACAGGATGACATTTCTGCCAGATAGAGATGTAGAAGGAAATGTAGGGGAGTTTTTCTAGCCTGTCTGGACTGGGTGGTTAAGAGGTCATTGCAAACAATTTGGCTGATGTTATACTGAAATCAGAGTTGAAGAAAGCTTGGAAGACCCAATTATGCTAGGTCTGTCTAAAAAGACATCCAAGATACCATTACCTGGTGTTGGTGTATGAGCTTAAGTGAGAAATTGCCTATTTTTATTAATATCTCAGTTATGCTTTGTTCTTAACCTAATTCAGAATTTGTCTGTGGATAAACTTTCTGGTCTTGATGCTGTAACTCAACACTCAGTTTGTTCCACCATCTCTGACTCAGTGTTATGCTTTGGATAGACTAAATCAGTCGGATATTCTCTACTAAATCAACACATGTGGCATCTGCTGGAATCTGTGGGATTTGATCTCATCCTTCTCAGCCACACTAATTTTTGCCTTGCAGCCTGGCAGATCTATCGATTTTCATGCAGGCTGCTGCCCTCTGATCTGCCAAAAGAGAATTAATTATATGTTTCTGTATGTTTTGCTACTGAGGCTTCGAAATCCCTCTTAACCGAAGTCCCTGCTTACATATTGCTACCATTCATTTTTATTGGCTTCAGTAAAGTTGAATTCCTGTATCTTGATTTTTTTCCCCAATTCATTCTCTGAGCGGCTTGAAAGAATCCAACTGAAAACAAAACCTCAAAGAGTTTATATAATGAATTACTTTTAAACTAGACGCTGAAAAAGACAGAGGAGCATTTATCAGGAATGTTTGTGGGCTTGGTGGTTACGAGCTTAAAAAAAGCACCGTGTGGAAAGGCTTTTGTCCCATGACAGAGATTTAAAAGGCTGCGGGTTCGGATTCCAGCGGAGGCTCAGGCCTGTAATCGCGTTTGCAATGCTGCCTCTCGCACGGGCGGGCGGCGGCCGCGGGGCGCGGGCCGGGTAGGGGCGGCGGGGCCGTCACCTGCTGGGGCCGCGCTCGGGGCAGCCCCGGGGCCGCGGGGGCTCCGCTCTGCCGGGAGCGCCGCTTCCGCTCTGCTCCCGAGCCCCGCGCTGACGGTCCGGCCGCTGCCGCTCCCGCTTGGCCGGGGAGCGTGTGCGCTGGGCAGGGACAATGGAGGAAAAGGAAAGCCAAAAACTTGAGCTGTGCCTGGCTTGCCCAACAGACAGCAGGCAGACGAGGGGTAAGTAAGCGGCGATAGAAGTAAGGCAAAGATGGAGTTAGGTTTAAGCATGTCCCTCGTTGCTGCTTTTTATAACTGGAGGCAGAATGCATGAGGGGGGGAACGACAAAAAAGCATTTCTTGCTTGTGCTAATGGATCTGCTTTGCACATTTCCCTAATAGTTGGACTTTGTGAGTTTAACTTTCTCTTTGGAGAGGTTTCTGTCTGCCCTCTGAAGCCGGGAGCGCGCTGCATGGCTGTCACGGATGCGGGCTCCTGCCGGCGCGGAGGGTGCTGCGAGGGGCGGAGAGCGTGTCCCCCTCCTTTCCGTGCTCTGCCAGCCTCAGCTATGGCAGCGAAATAGATCTGCCTTCCTAAAACTGGGTTTGAGCTCATCTTTACCTCGGGGTGTCTATTAAAAGAGGGAGATCCACGGCAGATTGTGACAGGGTTAGTTTACTTTGAGTGAAACCACTGGGGTTTGTTTTGGAGCGAAGCCAGGACTGTCCAAGCGGGGTTTTCACGGCGGCTCCTCTGCTGTGCCTTCATACATTCACTGCTGCACTATCTATTTCCTATAAAGTGAACAAAAACTGTTTCCTGGCGAATTCTACGTGGGCTATTCCACGTGGAACATAACATTCAGGTAGCATGCCAAACACCTTATCTAATCTGTATCTATTATAGTATTTGTGGGGCACCTGTGAACATTCCCGTTTCATGCATGTTGTATTCCTCAGAAGCACTTCAGGAAAAGTTGTGTTACTGTGTTTCTGTGAAACAAATAGTGCATGTGGTTTAAAAACAATCACACAAGTTCACAAGCATGCAATTCCAACAAATAGTGAAATAGTGCACCAGAAACTTAGGAGGAAAAAGAATGCTCTTTCTTCTTCTTCTTCTTTCTTTCTTTTTTTTTTTTTTTTTTTGGTTGGGTGTCCATAAGTTGATTAATACTCTTTTAAATCACTTTCTAAGTGAAATTACTGAGTGTTGCAAGTCATTTGTGTCTGTGTATGTTTATGTTTAGTGGAATGGAAATCTTCACTTCAAGAATGTATCTGAATAGGAAAAAAACCGCCTCCAGTAACATATTTCTCCTGTAGGAGTTCTATGAAACTACCTGAGATACATGTGGAGCTAGGGAAACAGAGGGCTGACCAGATTGATCCTCTGATTTTAAAAATATTGAGTGCTGAAAGCTCATAACCAAATGTAGTAATTTTGGCCCATATTCAAAATTTACATTGGAAAGAGAGCTAATTGTAAAGACAGTGAAGTCAATTAGAACAATTCCAAATAATATCATATTTACTGCTAACATAAATATAACAGAGGTTGGTTTGATTCATGCTTTTAAATCTGTATTCTTTTTAAAAATTTTAGTATTGATTGGCATTTGCTTCGAGGCTCAGTTTCATGGTACTAGTATGGGTCAGATCCACACTTGTTCCTTTCTGAAATTATTCTGAAAATGTTCTTCTCTCACGTCACCTGGGTTGCAAAACAGGACTATTAAGACCTTCACAACATTTAAAACAATAAAGCAAAGTGACTTTTCTGACCTTTGTAGACTTAATGGAGGGTGTGACTCGGAAGAATGACATACCAGGACATATTGAAGGACTTTTTTTTTTTTTT